>CAIGRP010070137.1:0-43830 GCA_903798385.1 Fraxinus cuspidata
TAAATTATCATGTGATTGATATAATTACAAGTCTATATCTTATTAGCATAAAGATGCATAAAACTCTATGCATGTCTAATAAATGTAGTTATAATTAACTCATCTCACATATCTATTAATAATATCCCTGAAGGATATAATGTGCTTGAGATATAAAATTTAAGTGATATTATCGTGAGAGAGAGTAAATATTCGTTGTACTCTTTTTTCTTAACAAAAAATTTGTCCCATTGAATTTTTTTGACAACTTTTTTAATTATGCAACTTTTATACCTTACTAAAAAAATAAATGTACTTTTTGTTTCTTCACCTATACTTCTCCCACAAAAAATTTCTAGCAAGATTATAACAAGGCATATTATTTGTGCATGACATATACTCTCAATATAACTATTATTTTACTTTCGAATGTTATAAATTATATGAGAAACTCTCCAAGAGAGCAATAATAAAATCTATTTTTAAAATGGATCATCATGCCGACTCAAGTCCAACAAAACCAATAAATATCTTGTATGAGAACGATATCTCTTGAGGTTATAACAAGATAACATGTAATAATTTTCATCAATTGAAATCAAGGATAGCAGTTGTATTATTTTCAATAAAAATTTTGTCAAACAAGGTTTTAACGAGATAATTATTGTGTAAATAATTATTCAATAGAGAAGTTGTAAATTAACTATTATTTGAAATACTGACCGTAAATAAACTATAAATATAGGATATTGATTCTCACTAAAATACAAATTAATCTATTGACTTTCTCTTTTCTCTCTAATTTATAACAAAAGTTACACGTCAACGAATAATAATTTGAAGTCTGACTTTTGAATCCTTTTTTTCAAAAAATTAGGTGTACTCCCCACCCTCATCCTATTCCACACGCATCCACTTAATATAGAAAACCTAAACCTAACCCCACTCCACTACTTTCAACCAACCATCACTGTTGTCGATAAAAACATCCATAGTCGTCACCACTGCAAAAAAATATTTCTAACATGTCTATTGTCTACCACCACGACTATCACAAGCACTTCATCAGACTCTAGCTCCCCTCCCCACCTCTTCATTGGCCACTTCTGCACCTTCTCCTGCATCTGCTGCAACTTTTACTTTTTCTTTAGCTACTGTGGAGATGGAGGCTAAAAATCGAAGTGAGTTATCCTCTTTTGTCCATTCGACTTCATACCCAGACCAACCCCACAAATGTTATGAACTTAGACCATTTGATGGATGTGATGGTGGGTTATAGTAGATGTGTGTTGCATTGTTGTTTGTGTAGTGGTGGGTTACAGATATGCGTGGTGGTAGTACAATGGATATGTGGTGCGTTGTTTGTGTAGTATTGGGTTGTAGACCTACATTGTGGTGATAGTGATGCAGTGAACAGATCTATGCAGGTGGTGATACGACGATGGTGTTGTGGTGGCGTTGGGATGGTGGTGTTGGTGAGGTGGCAGCGGCATTTGTGGTGATGGTTGAGGTAGTGGGGATTCTAAGGAGAAGAGAGTTGAGGGCTACAATGACGACTCTCTCTACAGTTCTAAATGTGATGGGGAGTGGTGTAGGGTGTTGTGAGGTTGGTTAAGAAAAAAACCAGTAGTTGTCGACGACGGTGCAGTGGTGGTGAGAAAAAGAAAGCAGGTGAAAAATAAGAAATGAGGGGAGATGAGGGTGGGGTGGGACAAGTATATCTATTTAATTAATTAGATAATTGTAACTAGTCAATTGGATAATTTATGATTAATAGATAATATGTGGCCTACTAAATATGTAATTTGTGACTAAACATATAATTGTGGCCTACAAATTATATCTTTGTGACCATAAATTTGGATAATTTGTGACCTATTAAATGTATGATTTATGACTAAAATACGTAATTGTAACCTAGAAATTGTGTCTTTGTAACCATGACTTTATGGAATCCACCGTGACCTGATTAATTAAATTATAGATCACAAATTTTTATTAGGGGATTCAAAATGCAACCAAATTTTATGAGGGCTCACAAATGTGACAACCTAATTTTTTGAAAAAAATTACAAATTTGTTAATTTTGAAAAGGAATATTGCACCTTTTATTTTGTAATAGAATACACCTTAACTTTTATTTTTGCGATCGCAATCCCAAACTTCACTGTAATCCCTTTGACAGATTTCATCCACTTATTTATTAGTCAACCCGTAAATTAAATGTTTGACTCAATTTAACAAATTAATAAAATGGTGAATTTATATTTTCTAAAATTAAATAATTAAACAAAAAACTCAAAAAAAACAAAAACAAAAACAAAAACAAAAAAACAAAACAAAAATAACTGTTTGTCTTCTCCAAACACCTCCATCTCCACTTCCTACCCAAAGCCAAAACCCAAGAAACAGCCACTGGCGCCATTGCTCGCCCATCACTACCCATCTACTCGACGTCGTACTGTCCACCGTGACCACCGCAAATGCCACCAATGATGCTACTTTAATTTTTTTGATTAGAGTACAATTTTAGTTAGAATACTGGACAAAACTATAACTTTTATTTTTAACTTGAATACTTATCCATATTAAACTTGATTATTTGAGCACAAGTCAATATTGACTTATCACTTATGCTGAGCCATGACTTGATTTTGTGGATGGAATTGTTGACATTGTTGACCGAGGCTTGAGTTGAATTCCTAGATCCTTAATATAGAAACGAAACTGCTAAAAAAGTAGCTTGGGTGTGGGAAGGCTAGTGTTTGTATTTATAAAAGTTTGATGATTTGGAGTTCTCGGATCCCACATTTGGTTAAAGGAGTTTGAGTTAAGGATTCTATAACGGGTATTGACCATTTTTAAAATTCTAGTTTCATATTAATACATTTTATACCTCTCTTCGTAACCTTTATAACTTGAGTTATTAAGTTTGTTAAGGTATCTAAAATATGGTGTTCATTAGACTTGGGAGTCATTGACCCAAAGTTCGTTACATAGGTCAAAACTTTAGAAACTGACAATGTGACTTTGCGAAATACTTACCATCTTCTTTCTAGGTTTACAAGTATTTAATTATTATCACATTGTGTGGAAAAATACATTATAATGATTATAAGGAACCCTCGGGATTAAAGAGAAAAGCATGATGAGTGATCTAAATGAGAGGTGTGAGGAAAAAATGACAACAAGAGGATTGTGATTGTATTCTAGTATGAAGGTTAAGCATCGGATAAAGTAAAACATCTTTTTGATATTGTTTGGATCTTTCTAGAGTGTTGACTTAAATTCAAACTTGAGGTATATATGGAAAGTAGTTTAACGTTGAGTTTATTATTCGTGATTTGCTTAAGGTAGTCATATAGTTTATGCCTAAGATTTGTTTTGTTTGAGAAGGAACAAAGATTTTAGTTTTGCAAATGCCAACTTGCAAAGCTATCACGTTGCTCGGTACAAAGCATATCCTTTCTTCCTTTCTTGGACATGGAAGAGAGCAAGGCACTTGAGGTGGATTAAACCCTACAAATGGAACAAACCGCGACACATCAAATCCTGGGTGAAACTATAAATTTCCACTACCTAAATGACCAAACTCAAGTTTCCACCTTCTTCTTCACAATCATCGGATTTTTCACTACCAATTTTCCTCTTTTTTCTATTCATGGCAATCTCCTCATCATAAGACCCTTCCTTTTCATACTTCTTCTTTTCACTCTTCCACTAATATTTACCATTGCTTTATCTCCTATCCTTTGTGGTTGCTAAATGTGGTAGTTTAATATTCTTCCCAAGAGAACAATTAGTCGTCTTTGCTTTAATAGGCTTCTCAATTAGTCGTTTCAAATAGGAGTGGGAGCAATCTGGTTCGGTCTGATTCTAAAAGGAATCAAACTGAACCGAGTACCAATGTAAATCTTAGAAATAGAACCATTGATTCCATACCCAACTATAAAATCGAATCAGAACTGAACCAACCGGTTTCGATTCGGTCCAATTCGGTTCTTTATAATAAAAAAATTATAAAAATGAAGTATGAAACTACTTGTCAATTTGAAAATAGACAAAAATAGAATATGAAACCACTCGCCGATCAACTTATAAAGGAAAAAATTATAAACTATCAAACACGGGATAAATGGTAAAATCTTGATCGAAAACTATTACTTAAGAAAATTCATTCAACAATAGCCTCATTATTTTTAGTATTTCTTAATGATCGTGATTATTGATAGCTGACCACTTTGAAAACAACGATAAATTTGAATTCTTATGAAATATTGAACTAAAAATATATTCTTCCTATTGTATTGCATTAAAACTATGAATTTGTAAGATATTTATAAAATTATTTAGACTTAGTTTTTGATTACCTATTAAAGGAAAGAAGAAGAAGCATATGGGAAATGCAATTTTTACGTGAGATAATTTTAGCGTCTAATGTTTAAAAATGTAGTACATCTTGGTTCAAGTAAAAAAAAAAAAAAATTCGAGAGAATCAAATTCACTATTGATTCTCAATATAGTACCGAGAATTGGACCGAAACGAATCGATTCTCAATGTATATTTGGTTTCGGTCTGATTTCGAGAAAAAATGCCCACCCCTAGTTTCAAAGCATAACCACTGGGATTCCTTTTCCCAGAGGTGATTAATGAGTTAAATAAGTTAAACCCATTTTCTGACTTCTCATTCCTATATGAATTAACTTAAATTGTAGGTTTTTCATCCTCATTTTTTCATTCATAATTATTATTCAATTTTTAAGTTGTAGGCTCGAAATTTGATGATAAAGATTGATTTTACTTTGGAGTACTCAAAGATTAGAAGGATCGATTGCATTGTAATTTGCAGGGCTGACGATGGAGAAGAAGAAGAGCACAAGACTCTACCTTAACTCCTGAATTTTGATAAAGAAGGCGACGAAATGGGTTACTTTAAATGGTGGAGTGAGTAAATATGTATATAACGAAGGGTTTTAGAAGGTTGTGGAAGTGGGAATGGATCTGGGTCAACGAGTTTCGACAGGTTGGCCGGTTGTGGGAGTGCAAATATTTTAAATTTTTTTGGATTTGATTGATTTTGTATTATTGTTTGAGATTTGGATAATTGGCGGTGGTGACGTTGGACGGTGCAACATTGGGTAGATGGGTGACAATGGACATTGATGATAGGTTTTTGGGGTTTTGTTGTTGAGAAGGGGTGAGGAGTGGGGTTGGATGTTTGGTGAAGAGAAACATTGATTTTTATTTTTATTATTATTAATATTTTTTAGGGGCAGACTAATGGATAAATGGATGAAATTTGTCAAATTGACTCCAGTTGTAGTGAAGGTTTAGGTTTGGAATTGCGACTATAAAAATGAAAGGTAAAGGTGCATTCTGTAACTAAATAAAAAGTTTCGGACCTCCGCTACAGGTGTGCATTGACTTTTTAGACCTTAACAGAGCTTGTCCCAAAGACAGTTTTCTCCTCCTTAAGATAGATCAACTGGTGGACTCCACCGCCGACATGAATTACTAAGCTTCATGGATGCCAACTCTGGCTATAATCAAATTCACATGTACCTAGTGGATGAGGAAAGCACCTCTTTCATCACAAGTAGATGTATCTATTGCTATAAAATGATGTCTTTCGGATTAAAGAATACTGGAGCCACCTATCAAAGGCTTATTAATAAAATGTTTGCCGATCTCCTTGGCAACATAATGGAGGTCTATGTGGATGACATTTATGCTTCTTCAATAAGACCGGGTTGGAGACCTACTTCGAGTATAGGGCCTTCCTGATGAAGCCATTCTTGATTAACTTCTGTACTTCTTTCTTTAGGTTCTGTCTATGTGGGGGCAGCCTTAGGATCAATTTTTAAATAGTGGCAACTGACCTTGGGATCAATACCTATCATATCTTCATACCTCCAAGCAAAGACATCCCGTCACATAGAAAGTTCTTGAGCCTTTCCTAAATTTTCGACAATAGGACCTTTTTCAGCTGTAACAAATTAGCGAGGTCCAAGGGGTACACTGGAAGCTCTTTAGCTCCTCCACTAGGGCTGTTTAGGACTCAGTTTCAATAATGCAGGGGGTCGATCTCGTCAAGCATATGCACTTCCTTGGGAACGTCTATCATGTCCAAGTCAACTGTTAAGACATTGACGTCCCTAGGCTCAGCCATTCTGATAGAGTTTAAGTAGCATTCTTGTGCTCCTCTTTGGTCATCCTTTACTGTTGCCACTCCATGATTGGTAAGGAACTTCATGTATAAGTGGTGGATGGAGGTGACGGCTCCCAAATCTTTCAGTGCAGGTCTTCCTAATACTCCATGGTAAGCTGACCTACTATCAACTATTAAAAACTTCATAAAGTTTAGAGTCAATTGGGGTGGCTCCCCCATCTCTACTACAAGTGTAATTTTACCTCTTGGAATTATGCTATTTTCAATGAAGCCATACAATGGGATGGTGATGGGAGTTAGCTCATGATCCAAAATCATTTTGTCAAATGTGGCTCTGAATAGAATGTTAACGGAGCTTCCATTATCCACTAACATCCGTTTTAGCCTGTTTCAATCCACCACGTCCCTCACGACAAGGGCATCACAATGAGGATAGTGGATACCTTCTGAATCCTCCTAAGTAAACACAATGGGAAGAGATTGATTTTTTTGGGAACTGCCATCCACTATATAACTGGTTATGGAAGGCCTTTAGCCACTTTGGCATAATCTTTTTAGGAGTTCCTTGTTTCTCCATCGACATAAGGGCCTTCGAAGATTGTGTCAATCTCATGGATGTGAGCGTTCTTCGCTCGGGTTTGATGGCCTCTTCGTTGTCGTTGTCCGTCTCTTGCTCTTTCCTCTTCATGCCCCCTCCTCCATCCGGGAGATATATCCCGATGGTAGGGAGTGGCCTTATCACGCCTAGGTGGCTGATCATGCCTAGGTGGGAGCCTATTTCTTTGCTAAGAGTTGTTTTGTCGGTCATTTTGGGGATTTGTCCCCCTTGGGTACTGGGATGTCCCTACAATCCGTTGTGTTTTGGCTATAAGAATGATGGTATGTGCAGTATTTGAGGGGGTTCGGCCTGTCCCTGGGTCCCAAGCCTCGCCCTCAGTCTTGTCTTCTACGGGGATGGTTTTTTAGAATTAGTTTGTTGAGGGTTTGTCACAGGTACATCCTCATAGGCCAATGTGGGCATAGCGTTTAAGGTGGCCGTGACAAATGCTTGGCCTGAACTGGGGACAATTTCGTTGCCGGTCTGGTTCCATTGATGATCCATCTAATGAGAGGTAGGTTCTCTTCCACGCTGTCTATACTGAGGCTGGAGACCTCTACTGGCCCTGTTTCTATGATCAATCAATTCTTCATTGATAATCTCCCCCTCATCATCTCTAGCAATACGTCATAAGTAGTAGGGTCCTGATTTTTTACATCTTTCCAAAATAGGGTATTCATATTTAGGCCCCCTCGTAATGCTGGCAGGGCCTCACGATTAGTAATTTGAACACAATATGTCATCTCATCGGTAAAGCGAGCTTCTCCTTCCTTATTTACCGTAAATCTTTTCAGAAAAGTGTTTTTGAATTCCTGCCAACTCCTAATACTCCTAGGGGGCAACCTATTGTACCAAATTTCAGCTGCTCCACTAAGAGTAAAGTGGAAAGCTCTACATTTCACAGCAGAGGTGGTGCCTCTCAGGCTCATGTGTGTTTTATAACTATTCAAGTACTTAGCCGGGTCACCTCTCCATTGTACTTTGGCATCTTAGGCATCACATACTGGTTCAACACCTGGGCATTTCTCAATTCTTGTGAAAATGGAAGGTTCTCATCATCATCATCCAAATCACATGATCATTGGGGTTCATCTAAATCATAGTTTTCATCAGCCTCATACCTGGGTAGTGACGCAGAGGGGCCTGCCTGGTTACTAGCCTCCTCGTCCTTCATTTGATGCCTATCTCTTAGCAGGGCAACAAGGGGGCATATTCTTGCCTTTCCTTCAGTTGCCGGTCTTAGGAGGTGGGGGCTGTAGTCGATTCCGAGGCACTAGGATTTCATGATGTTGCTTATGCCTCATTTTAGCTAGACTAATCCAGTCAAACATGCTATTAGATCTCTGAGGCATATTATCTGGCTTGTACTCCGGAGGGAAGTTGTCTTCCATATTGAATAGGGCCTCGGTTGGTCGGCCAGAAGCATAATTGGAAGGAACATCAACTCCACTTTTCTTTCAATGGGACTAACTCTCCTGGCGTGCCTAGAAGGATGGACTCTCTGACTTTGTACCTTATCTTCGTGCTGGTATTGTTCTTGGGGTACAAAAGGAAGGACTAGATGCCCTTCTTGGCCTTATATCTGCCTCAATAGCTCCTGCATCGCTAGGTTTTGGTTGGTAATGCTTTTCATGTTGGCTGCCATATTGGTTATTTCTCTGGTGAGTTGGGCTGCCACCCTCATCCTACCTCATCTATGATGGTGGTGAGGTCGATGCCGACTCACTGTGGAGGGGACTTTATCATCACTTCTCCTCACACGCTTGGGAGGGGCGTCACCATCTGAGCTCATCTCTTTCCAAGCCTAAAACTCTAACTTTTTCCAACTTTGGGGGCTTCCTCTTGTTTCTTTTCAAAAACAAATTATTTTTCAAGGGGATGCCAAAACTATTTTCTTCAGAAAGCTTTTTCTACGGGGTTGCTCATGGTTTTAGTGTGGATTCCCACAGACGGCGCCAATCCGTTGACCTCAAAAGATCCTGCCAACAGATGTCGGACCCACTCGTGCACGTACGAGCTAATTCCAATACATAACAATAGATCAACGATCGAGATAACTCTAGAATTGGACGTGGGAGAAACTTAACAACACAAGACATTGACATTAGGGTTCCGGTGAAAAGAACTGGACATGATTGTATAATAATTACCAATCATTCTGAATCTAGATAAACCGAAGTAAAAGATAATAATTCAAAGTGAGAAAATATAACAAGTTGATTTTTTGTATTCAGATTTCCATTAGCCTTCAGTAGATGTGTCACGGAGTGGGCATTTATAGTGATACAAATTATATAGTAACACTTGGATGAAATTACACGTGGCCTCATCTCCTCGGCCTAAACATCTAATCCTAGCCATCATCTTTACATTCTTAGCTTACAATGCATTTGATATTCTTACACCCTATTGAACACAAATATACTCATTACAAGGGTCACATCAATCATTCCAAGAGGATTTCATATTTAATTTTAAGATCTGCACATGGACCGTCACTGGTCGAGGTGGGGCTTCGGGCTTGATCCGCTTTGGTTATCTCGCCTTGGCATGGGTAATCTGAAAGGCCTCGGAATTGACCCTAGGGCCTCGTTTCTATACCTGATGCTTCAACAAGATTGGGACCATAGCTACAGTGGGTCGACCACGTGGCGCGCTGGTGGCGAGGCCTAACAAAATCCTTGATATCTTAGAACTAAACTGAATGGAGTAATTAATAGAAACTAAATTAAATAGAATGGCTACAGAAATTTGTTCAAAGTGTAATTAAAAACATAAATTTATATATATAAGGATTATACAATAAAGTCAGCATATTCATAGATTATAAATTCTTAACCAATTAATCAAAATAGAAATGCCAGTTTCATTTATTAGAATGACTATACATAAGCTCAATCCACTACCACAAAAAAGGAAAATTTTAAAATCAAGAATAGAAAAACTTCATTAAACCAGAAATCTAGTAGTAGAAAAAAAAATTCATGAAAAGAATAAAAATTAAATTTCATACTCACCGGAGAAGAAGAAGAAGAAGAGAAGGTTGGGAGTTTTCAAACTACATTAAACTAGAAATCGAGCCATAGAATAAAAGTAATATTCATGAACTATACCTATCACAGTAAACTCGAACTACACCGTCGGGAAAAACCAAGGGAAACACACAAGTTCGAATTAGAAATCACAATTGAAAAGCTATATCAAGATGTGGCAATAAATATACAATATGCTTGAGAAACCAAGTCAAACAAGAGTGGTGCATGAAGTAGGGTACCTTCATTTTTCGTAGCCACCACTCCTATGAGGCAACAATTCTACCCGTTGTGAGGTTGTTCATAAGTGCATTTTGTGCACTTATTCGGGCCATATTACTAAGCTTTTGTATCGTTTTAGTATTGGATTTTACCTAACTTAAGTTAATTTTATCTTATTTCAGTTTTGGACCCGTTTCTAAACAATAAGAAAAGAAAGAAGGATAAATTGGCCAATAGATTGAAGTTTGAAGTCTAATATGCATTTGAGTAAAATTTGAAGCACTAAAATTGAAGTAATTTGATGTGGAGGACCAAGATGGAAGAAAAAATGAAGAAAATGGCTGAAAGAAAAATTCACAAAATTATAATAGGCCTAAACCTCGATAACAGGGGCTGTTTTTATGCATGGGCGGCCGCCCCATTTCCTACTGGGCGCCTGCACGGGATTCTAGTTTCTTAATATGATTTTAGCTCTTAGGAAAACAAATCTTGGGACGTCTTTTAAAGACCTAGGAACTTCTGAAGTAGTTACGACGCATTATAACACTTTCTAAGAGATTTTGGGAGCATAGAAGGAGACAAGAAACACGAATATTGATTTCAAAACTCGAAATTCAATTCAAGCTTTATTTGGATGATCTCGATTCTTCAATTTTTCTTTTGTTTTCTTTCTCATAACATGTTAGGCTAATTTTCTTCGTGCTAGGAGAACGATAAACCATGTAATATTAATTTTTAATATTTAGTTTTACACACTTGACATTGAAAACACATTTTTGGATATTGAATGATTTATATGATTTTCTTTTCTTCAGAATTATTATGCATAGTAGTTGTGTGAATTTGATGACCAATACTTTACATTCGAAAGAAGGAAATTAGGTTTGACATATATAAATTGTCATAGGATCCGATAGGGAATAGAAATATACGGCTACGCTCTATGTGAATCTTTAAGTGTTCATAAAAATCCATTCACTTTTGTATATTCACATCCCTCATAGAAATATATTCGGGTCATATATGAGAGTAGATTTAACATTATTTGAGAGAGATTGTTAAATAGAATAGGACATTGATTCGTCAAAATTCAATCGTATCGTCAAAGTGTAGAACTAAGGTTAAAAAACATTATTGCATGGGAATTCGGGATTCTAGTGCGTTTGTCATTTATTAAACACATTTGTTTTCATTTATTTTAGTTAATTTACTCATAATTGCATAAGTAAAGCATTTTAGTTATAATTTTGTTACAAACAAACACATCACATTATTCTTGTTTCGGTTAAGGTCAGAATAATTATAACTGAACTAATCAATCTTTGTAGGACGATACTTGGACTCAAATTCATTTTATTACTTGTTAACGAACCATACACTTGCAGTTGTTTTAATTCGAAACAGTTGTATTCAACCCTAGTGCATCGAAGTAGTTCCTCCAATCTTTTACGTTTCAACCGAAGAGTATCCCAATGGTTTTTGAGCTGCTACTTGTTCTAATTGTGGCAAGAGTTAGAGTTGAACAAGAAAATGACTCTTTCCCAACTGTGTTTGGTGAAACACTTCCCATTCCAATGTCCTTCTATGACGGTCTCACAAGCAGCAACAAATATTTTGTTTACATATATATTCCATTGAGCATTTTCCTTGGAGGAAGAGCGCTTGATTCTGAACTGGAGGAGTGTTCGAGGTGGAGGAGTGGGTATGGTAACCCATCTGCGGCAACGATGGAAATCGAGATTAAAATCCGTGATTAAAATGTCTATCGAGCGAGGTAAAAAGAGGCGTTGATGACAGGAGGAAATTGTTGAAGCTTACCGGAGAAAAAATGGATCCATGGTGCGAATGAGGTGTTGAACGAGAAGTCCCAAAAATCTGATGACGATTTTCAGAAAGGTAAATCGTCGACGACCTTCGATCGACTGAAATCCAAGCCTTTGCTGCCATGATTAGGCCAAGGCGCCAAGCGACTGAAGACTTGCACAGATGTCCGATTCGAATCTGCACGATATGGCGATCTTTGGAACTGTGTAGGCTGGGGAGAGGAAATGAATTCTGGGTAGTTGAGGCATGCAAGTGAATAGAGGGCAAAATTGGAAAATATTTGGTTTTAGAGAATAAAGGCTACTGTTGTTTGAAATTGAGTCTTTTTACAGGGTAGTACAAAAGTTTAATATTCTAGCAAATTTCCTTTTGCTCCTTCTTGCATATCTCATCCCTTTTATTTTGAATTCTTTTGGCAATGAATCGGTAGAGGTCAAAATCAAACTTCTCACATATTCAAGATTTGTATTACATAAAAAAGAACCTTAAATATTCTCATGTTACTAATTATAGAGGGGAATATATTTACAAATTGCTGTATCTCAATCAGAGTGTAAGGTAAGTGCCACTTTTTGAGTAAGCATCATGTTCTATGTAATTCCCCAAAATAATTACATCATTTGGTTTGAATTTATCTCACGAGCACACAAACTGTAAGAATCAATTCCAATACTCCTAATGATATTTTGTTTTTCCCCAATAAATTGTGGTAAATAATGGAGCTCTGTGCAAATAAAGAACACATGATCTGTCGGGGTCAAAAGGACCCAACATCACACGTTATCCAGCGTTGAACATAACCACGAATCCTTTTGACTAATGTAGCACACACTTGTAGTTACACAACAATGGAACTTTAGTACTCAACTTTCCCCATATAGCAAACCCCCACGCTACCCCACTTCTTCTTTTCTTTGCTTCTTGTGAGTGCTTCTCTCTTTGTTCATAAAGGAAGAAGAAAGAAAATATGGAGTAAAAAGTTTCATTACTCAACCAACTTAACACAACGTCACATCGTGGTCACTGAACTTCGTTTTGTGTCTGAACGGTAACTGAACTTACACGAAGTGAGCTCCATCCATCACTCCAAGAACACCGGTTTAAAGGTCATCCGAGGTGACATAACGGCGTCTCGGTGGTAATAGACGGCATGAAACCTCCAGCCATGTGAAACCTTCTTCTCGTCTTCAGCTTCTAAATATACTTCAACATTGAAATCCATCTACCCACTTCCCCTAATTTTGAATCGCGAACCCTAAATCAATTTCCTTCAACAATCTCCCCTAATTCGATTGTTCCAGACTTCGAGATTGGCAGAAGTTCGTCGTCTTCGACCACCCAGGTGTTTGTTCAATTTTGTTCTGTTTCTTCAGACGGCGTGAAATGGGTAGATGGATGCAACGGATGGCGTGAAAACTCCAAGCAAATGAAGAAGCGTTGTTCCGATGATATTTTCTACCCTGTAAGCTGTCCGCACACTAACCCACATCCCAATAGGTAAACCACATTAAAATACCAAAAAAGTAATGTCCCGAATTTCTATGTATTGGTTTGAATCTTAATTTGTTAATGGAAAGTCGGTCTGGTTTGAAATTCTGGCTAACATGTTATTTGGATGCCTGCTTTAATTCTGATTTGTCCATTTGTGTTTTCTACTTTATGGAGGTGTAGGGAATTAAGCGCCCAGTCCAGGCTGGGTTTCAGGTAGCTGAACATTCCAGTTGCCATATAGAACATTCTTCTTAGAGATAGATTAATAATGCATTGAGTGGAGGCAAACCGAAGGAAGAGCAAAAGGAAGGTTGGGTGCTTGTGGGGCGAGGCCGGGTCATTCTTAGAGATAGTCTAATCTTCTCTTCATACTCATTCTGCAAAGTTGCTTCCTGAAACTTTTTACTTATATATTATGATCAGTAAGTTCATTGTGATCTCAAAGAATTCAGACTAGTAAATTTCTTGGGCCTCCTGAATTTGGTACCATGTTATAAGATATACTAAGAGGGATAAAGTTTCCTCTAGAGTGCTCCTCTAACTGATGAAAAATTGCAATAACAGTTGGGTACATTTATTCAATTAATATGATGGTAGATGTTTTCTGTCCAAAATGTGGCAAGTATTGGAATTGAAGATTGGGGACTTTATCTGCTAAAAGATTAACTTATTTGTAGTTTGATTGTTATATAGAGACTTATCCCAAATTTGAAGTGTTATGGTAGGGAAGAACATGGACATATGTCACAGTTGTAAGAAGCCCAAGCACTACTTGTCGGACTGCCCAACAAAGAAACAATCCCAAAATGGGTCCAGGGATTTGAGAAATGTATGGAGGTAGAGAAAAATACTTCGAAGATTTGGAGGTTGTTCTTATGTTGTACTAAGGATTGTGGTCATTTCGAGTGGAAGAATGAAGAACAGCCTATTGTGAAAGCGATTTATGTTTGTTCGGGTAATTGTAAAGCTAAAGATCCGTGCCAAGACCTGTCATGTATGTTCAACACGTGCTCAAATAACTGAAAAAAATCGAGATATCCATCAACATTACCATGCGCAAAGGAAATGGAGTTACAGAGGATAATGGGAAAGGAAAGGGGAAAGTTCAGTGAATTTGTTGCAACCATGTGATCAAGTTGAAGACTTCTATTGTATTTGTCAAAATCCATGTTTATGTAATCATTTTTGAACTTGTAGTAAATTATATATGTTGTAAGACTTGGATGTAAGACTTTTATGTAATCGTTTTTTATTGCCTTATGATATTCTCTTGAGATGTTTATTTTAACAGGCTGGTTATTTAAACTGAATTCATATATATTCCTTTTTCATTGAGCATGAGGAATGGTAAAACTGTAATGCTAATATGTCGCTATAACCAAGGAAAATAAATCTGTTTTATATTTGTAAATCTGTTTCATTTCTTTCATCTTTCTTTCTTATGGAACATTTATTATGGTCTTCACCACGTCACCAACTTCAGCTCCGTACAATTCCATTAAAGAGCATAACAAAAATTCGATTCACATAGAAAATTGACATACAAAATATATGCCATAAAAGTTCCTTACAATCCCCTTCAAAAGTATAACAAAAAATTGATTCATTGCTCGTTCCACCAAAAAAGATACAATAACGTCACTTTACTTTCCAGAACAAAAAAAAAATAAAGATCAAATTTACGTGAATACAAATCACAACATTCTCTCATTTCCTCCACTATTCGTGTGTGTTTGTCTAGCTACCAAGGGGGTTGGAACGAAATGCATGGGCTCTTCTTCATTTGGGTTTTGGGTCGATGACATCCACCTCTGGCCACAACATTTTGCCGTTGGTTGGGTTCATGATATTATTGTGACAGTTCATATAAGTCTCGATTGTGTAGCAATTATCAACAAAATCCTTTGGTTCATTTGTGCAGTCTCGTATCATTGCTACGGCATGCATACATGGTATACCTGTAAGCTCTCATTTTTGGCATGCGCAAGTATGTTCTTCGAGATCGACTACAAATGTCCCATAACTGTAATCAACCTGCCACCTTGGGCCCCTAGACAAGTGCAACATGCATTCTCTTGAAATCTCAACGATCTTGTGCAATCTTTTCGTAATCTTTGAACATAAATAACCTTTGGATAGTCTCATTTTTTCTCGTCTCTTCTGTATTCACTTCGTGAACATCATTTGCACTGATGTCAACGTACTTAGAATCATTTTCTCTCTATCGTCCACAACGTTTTGTTGAACACTTCGCATATGTTGTTAAGCAGAATGTCGCACTTGGAGTGCACTAGAAAGTGTGATTGACTCCTTTGTTGAGGGTGTCTCTTTATTAGCCATCTATATGCATCTTCACTTCATGAATTTTTTGCATCCCATCTCTGAACTTAGCAACAGTCGTTGACTTGGCGGCACGCCAAAGAAAATCCTTTAGTATTTTGCTCTTATGACCAGCGGAGAAAACGTCTGTGTATATAGGTTGTACACAGAAGCGATGTTCTACCTCCGAGAATAACTTCTCGCATACATTTTGAAGACTCATTTGTTTGTCAATCATCAATGTCCAATCCCTCCCATTGCCAATTTCAATGTCCTCTAGGAGGTACTTCATGACCATCTCCAAGTGTTTGTGTTCTCCTTCTCGACAACAGCATATGCAACGGGGTAAATACAGTCATTAGCATCTTGCTCCACTATTGTTAGCATAATTCTCCCAAAATAGCCTCGCAATTGGCACCCATCAACACCTACTACTTTCTTGCATCCAATTTTAAAACTGGCCTTACACTAAAAAATATGTAGATACCTTTGAAAACTTGCTCATATAGAGTTATCATCACTGTTGATCCAGGATTCGTCCGAAATACCCCGGAGCATATCTCCTCAAAAGTCTGAACTGTTCTTCCATGGCTCCAAACAACAATTCCTTAGCATATCACCTAATCTTGTTAGCCACATTTCTACTTATCTCCGTCTTCAAATCATCCTTTACAATCGCCAAAATGGACTTTGTTTTCCAATCAGGGTCCGCCTTGAACTGTTCAATGTATCTATTCGTCGAGAAGATATAGTTGCAATGTCTATTGTTTTGGCTCTGTGTGCATGAGTGCTCGGCCGTGTAAGACTTCATTTGCACTGTCTTCGTCGTACTCAACTTCAAGGCCCATATCCTCCAATTACACCCCAGTTTGCAAACTCCTTGAACTCGTTTTCTATCATTACACTTTAACTTCACATTGTAACCATTAAGAGCACCATAGTTTCTCAATGCAATCCGAAACTCTTCCTTTGACCGAAGGAGTTGTCCAACCTCTAATTGCGCAATTCTCATATCTGTCTCAGTAAAACATTTCTCACTGCAATCCGAAACTCCTTCATTTCTTGCTTCATTCATGTCCGAACCAATTTCGATGCCATTTGTCACATTGCGGTCGTACAACAAATCATCCTCTTCAGAAGCCATGTCAACCTCAGAATGAATGAAATTAGGGTCTTCCTCATAATCTGTCAACAAATTGAAAACAATGGAATTATTTGCCTCTGGTGTATAGGTAATAATTGCTCACCAATAGATGTGTACAGAGTAAACTATTCTCCAAGTCATTAGCAATTTATACACATTTCACATCAAACGAATCAGTTAAAAGAAAGAAAAACTTCAAGCATGAAACCATGACTACTCAAAACCGAGATTCTGCTATCACATTAGAACAGGGGATGACAAGTTTAGCATGTTTCAGTTTGGAATGTAATGCACATGAAATACCCGAGAGTTCAACAAGTCCCTTATATATCTTCCAGAACATCCAAAATGATTCTTAACAATCACTTCATGAATTGCATAAGAATCAAATAAAGGGTGGGCCCTTTACCTCCGTCTGCTACCTCCATGTGCAGACCGACACCCCCTTTCAGATATGGTGTTGTGCAAAGATAGGGGATCAATTTGGGTAGAGTTAATTTTTGCAATCGCGGGTTGGGCGATTATGGTTCGCACTTTGGGGATTGAAAATTTAGGGATCTTTGAATTGAAGTGTAGGATTGTGTTTCGTAAGTGCAATCGCGTCTCACCGGAACGACGCTTCTTTACATGCCTGGAGTTTTCACGCTGTCCGTTGCATCCATATACCCATTTCACGTCGTGTGAAGAAACAGAACAAAACAAAACAGAATTGAACAAACACCTGGTCTGGTGTTACTTGGAAGACGACGAACTTCTGCCAATCTCGAAGTCTGGAACAATCGAATTGGGGGGAGATTGTTGAAGGAAATGATTTAGGGTTCACAGTTTCAAAATTAGGGGAAATGGGTAGATGAATTTCAATGTTGTAGTGTATCCAGAAGCTGAAGACGAGAAAAGGGTATCACATTGCTGGAATTTTCACTCCGTCTGTTTCCACCGGGGACACTGTTATGCTACCTCAAACAACCTTCAAACGGATGTTCGTGGAGTGGCGGATGGAGCTGACTTCCTGTAAGTTCAGTTACTGTTCAGACCCAAAACGAAGTTCAGTGACCACAACGTGACGTTATGTTAAGTTGGGTGAGTAATGAAAACTTTTTACTCGAAAATATGGGTCGTGGAAAAATTGAGATCAAGAAGATAGAGATCTCAACACATAGACAAGTAACCTACTCCAAGAGAAGAAATGGCATCTTCAAGAAAGCCCATGAACTCAGTGTTCTCTGTGATGCCAAAGTCTCTCTAATCATGTACTCCAGTACCAAAAAGTTGCATGAGTACACCAGTTCGAATACCATGTAACTTCAAACCTTATTATTGTGTTGAATTGTATCTACTGTGTACTGCGTATATCTGTATGGTGCCCTTTTGTTTTCTTCTTGTGATTAAAAAATAAAATAAAAAATGAAAACCTTTACCAAAAGAAGGAGATTGAAATAAAACTCTGAACCCGATCTTTAATTTTCTTTCATTCTTGCCTGTTTATATTTTTCTTTGGTTTTATTAGGACTAAGAAAATCATTGATCAATATCAAAGGACTCTTGGCGTTGATCTTTGGAACACTCACTACAAGGTACCATTTGTTGCTGTATGTATGTATCAAATCCTGATCTAACATGCTCTTCAACTTTTACATAGAGTTTATTCTGAATAAATGGCATTTCATTGCTTTATGCAAAAAATGCAGGAGAACTTGAGAAGATTAAAATAGATTAACAATAAATTAAGAAGAGAAATAAGGTTTGTTATTATATAGAAAACTTGACTTATATAACTTTGAACGTCACACACATTTTCCATATACATCAAATATAAATTTGAAGCCACATGCCCCATAGTATAAAGACTGGAGAGATGATATATACTATGAGAGAGAACTTTAGTAATTTGATGTCACTTCTTGATATGGAACATAATTATTAATTGAATGAGGAACAATTAGTGCTAATATATAAAAAATAGCCATGAAGAATCAGTCACGCCCAATGCTATACGGTAAGAACACTTTTTGTTACGACGAGCCTTGGTTGATTGAATGTTGCGCAGTAGTTCAACATTCTTTTGGAATGTAGACCCATGTAAAATTATGTCTTTTAGAAAGCATTCATTCAATATTATGTTAAAATATTTACAAAACAACAATAAAACATTTTTAGAATATTAATATGTATAGAAATTATGTTTCAGGCCTCAATATTTTGCTAGAATATTGTTATATAGCCCCTGTTTGATACACATTAAAATTCACATTCTCATTTTTCTACTTATTTTCAACCACACATTCATCGATAAAATAATATTTTCCATCACATCAATAACTTTTCCTTCTTTTTCAACCACACATTCTCCAAAAATCTATTATTTCGGAATACATTCTTCCAAAATAAGGTGAGTCAAACACACCTTTTTTTTTTTTTGCTTCGTGAACATTAAACTAATATATTTCATAATTATTGATATTAATAGTTATTATTTGAGAACAACAAGAAATTATTTTTCTTATATATTGATTTGGGTATAAATTTGTGTTTTTTCAAGAAACAACGTAATATTCTTCTAAAACATTAATACATAAAATTAACTCATTATTCTAAAAGAATATTGATTGTAAATTTATAATCTTTCAAGAGTAATAATATAATATTTTTCAAGAATACTGGTATATGAAAATTATGCTACTTAAGAAGCAATAATATAAAAATCTCATAATATTAATCAATAAAGTTAATACTTTTTCAATAGTAACGACACAATATTCTTCTAAGATATGAATTTATATAAAGTTACGATTCCTAAGAAATAACAAAATAACATTTTTCAAGTATATTGATTTTAATAATTTATTCTTTATAGGAGCAGTAGTTAAATCAAAGATTTAACTATTATGCATCCAATCTTACCAAATGAAATTAAAATAATTGTAAAACTAAACTTAGTTGGATTTTAAAATCTATTAAAAACAAAACTACAAATTTTGAAAGGAGTTCATATTTGACATTTCCAAGTATGTAACTCACAAATCTTGAATGAAAAGTTTAGTGATGTTTTATACAATCTTATAAATAAATAAAAAACAATCTTGGTAAAAATGTATTACAAACTAGAGAAAAAGGACAAATGAGTCAATAGATTTTTGTGAATTTTATTGGGAGTTTAAGCACATTTTATAGGTAAGACTTAAAACTGCAAAAGTACAATAATCATTCACTTATTTGTATTTAATTTACAACAAAACTTATATTTCTCTTGCACCAAAGATGGCATAATAAATTTGTCCTGTATAATTAGTGTCCTCATAGTACAAAACTTGTATAAAACAAAAGAAATCTCATTGTTAAAAAATTATGCAATTTGAAACAAACTATTGTGTTGGAAGATATATTCTTCATAAGAAACACTTGTACTAGAACACTAAACGCAGAATGCTCGTAACATTACATATACTGTGTGCATATAACTTAAAATGGTTGTGATATATATACATAACAACTCACATATTGATTTACCAACAAATGATATGGCGATAATTAATTGGAACAAAATTTCATCAATTAAATAACTTTTCAACTTTCATTTTGACACATCATCATTATGTAAAACATTATGTAAATAGTTATATACAAGAAACATTTTTCTACTTAAAATATCTAGCAACAGAGTATTCACGGGAGTTTACAAACAAACATATGAAAATGAGGGGAAAAAAGTTGAGAAGAAAATGGTGGATCTATTAAATTTCTTGTATGAGAACTCCTGCATCTATTTGGTACTTTTTACAGCCCACTTGATCTCCTCAGTAATATGAACTAGCAAAGATATTCTATAACACCACCTGTTTTACCTGTCTCATTTGTGCAATTCTTGTGATTCATACCTGTTTAGTGAACAAGGGTAAACTGAAATCTTGATACAAGTACTAAGCTGTAACTAATAAAATATCCTTGGTTCAACAGTAACACTTATAATTAGATCCAAACCTCCATTTCTGACAAAGATGAAACCTCTGATGCAATTCCACTCCATGCCAGAAGTTCAGTACAATCTATGTTTTGACAGCAGGGGGACTGAAAATAGGATAATAAGTATCCAGTTCGAGCTGTTCTAGGATCTCTTGGGTACTCCAAAGATACGATGAGTGACCATCAATTATGCTAGTTACGTCAACCTTCAAAGTCAACGGAGAGCCACTATAAGACAAAAACGAAATCCCTAACTTATGCTATGCTGTGTGGTGTTGACCAGCATTAATAATAATACTTACATTTTCAATTCCAGGCACTTCCACTAGTTGAATTCCCGCCAATCCTTGTGTAAGAAGACTGTCATAGGAAAATGGAAACATCAAATTTGGAAAATCAACGAGCAAGAGAGTGGACAACAAAATTCACTTGTTCTACATGATACTACTAACGGCACTTGGGCATGTATTTCAATTCAAAAAGCAAGATGTAATTTACCCATCAATTTCACAATCCTAAAAATTTCAACAGTAGATTTAAGAGTTGCGTACTTGGCACGGAATGCAATTCCAAGTATCCAATCATTAGTAGAATATGCATTCACAAATCTCCCAGCCACCACCTGCACAATGAAGAAGGCTAAACATATGCATTAACAGTAACAGATTATTCTTGATACGATATCAATATTTGTGATTATTAGTGCAGAAGGTAAAGCAATAATGCCTTTCGAGTAGCTTCCCAATTCACATCTTTAATTGCAATGGGTGCTCCAAGTAGAACAACTCTTTCCACAAGTCCAGCTGACAAAAATTGGGGGAGTAAATCATTACTATAGAATACAGAACTTAAAAGAGATTTTCTTTTGGCGATGGTGTTCCCACCTAGAAAGTTTTAAGTTGTTAGAAGGACAACGACATCCAGACAACATTAATTTTTCTCACAGGTTTAGCTCATGAAATTATTGATTTACAATTAGTTGTGGGAGGCCATGAATCTTAATTCTGTGACATGTCAATATTCTAAATCTAATTCCACCATCTTATCTTAAAAGTAAGTTGTCAAAAAGGGCACGATTTTAATCACTGGCACCTTCAACTGGAGGTGGGGGTGGAAGGGGTATTGTGAATTAGAAGTCATCAGAATAACAGGACCCAGGTTTATATATTTAAAGTCAAATTTGAAATGTGGTTAGAGGTGATACACCATAGAAATTTCCAGAATCACTTGTTTGAATTCTTAAACCTGACAATACTTCTTTGTTAATTTGATGGTCAAGGACTGGGAAATAAACGAGGCTCCAAGAAAATGCTAATCTCGTAATTTTCTATGACCAAGAGAGCATTTGAGGAAAGAAGCAAAGACTAGTAAAACCCAAATGTTTACCTTATTCTAAGGTTTGAAGTTTCGACATTGAGAGACAGAACTACGAGATTTTTAAGCGCGTAGTAATAAGATAATAAGGTAAAATCCCATGTCAAATACTAAATTGTAATTAAAATGCAGAAATAGATCAATCATTTCTAGCATTTCATTCTGTCACGAACTTCGAACCATCGCCCAGTCTATGTTTATCGTAGCGTGTGCAAGGAACTCTATAGACTACTGGTACAGTACTTGCCTACTAACTCCTAAAGTGTTCCGAGTCCATGTTGCCAGGTTCTAGCTATCCAATCCACAGAAAATCTTGTTGCCATATCATAAAAGAATTGTGCCCCTACATTAGGGGATATCTTAAAAATATAAAGAGATGAACATGTTTCACCTTTCTTTATACTCTTCAAGTCTTGATAGCCTTAACTTTTTCCAATCTTTTATTTTAGGATGGAGCAATAAACTGTGCCAAAGATTAGTGGGGTCAGCTAGAAGGTGTTACTCACCACTATTTTCACTTTCAGCCAAAATCTGGAGACAACTAAAAATAACTCTTGCACCAAGTGAGAAACCTACAAGTGTCACAGGCCTGGAAAATTCATGAACAGCCAGAAATAAAAATTAGAGGAATAGTAAACTCGAACTTCGAATGTAATTCAATAAGGATAATCACAATTTCTTCTTTTCTACTGGCATACCTATGTCCTTGCAATCCCTTTAACAACACTTCAGCAAGCAGTTTTCCAGCCTTATCAGATCTACACAAAATGGAATCAAATAAGATCACTCTAAACATGGACAACATCACAATATATGAAAGAGAAGCCATCATTCTTGCTACATATCATACAGTTGCAACACATGCAAAACAAAAAGAAAGAAAACTCATACATTCCATAAAATGCTTTGCCTACCCGCACCCCTAAAGGAAAATTTATCAAAGAAGATAATTGATAGCGTCCAATCGTTTCTCAACTAGCAATTTGGTTTTTTTTATTAAATATCCTAGATCTAGCAGATCTAAATAAATATCTGCCCTCCTACCACAAAGATTCAGTTTCAATGGAAATTAATTTTTGAACAGCTTATTTTCCTTCTTGACATTGTTATCTTATTGACAATCAAGTGACTAGGAAAACCTGTCCACAGCAATTGCCCATTTGCTATCGATAAAGTCAGTAAGAGTAAGTAATGTTGCTGGCCAAGCCAACGCTGTTAAAAGTGAGCTTAGTACAGTCATCATGGCACCTCGCTTCATCATTTCCATGGCAAGTCCTGCAGCAAGTAATCATGTTATGTCATATTGCACAATTCCAGTGGAGGTAGCAAGTTGAGCATTATATTCAGCTGCAAGGACAAAATTGTTTACTTGAAGTAAGCCAGTCTTGAATTGCTGTGCTTACAGAAATTAGATTCTTAGACTCCCACTGCAGTGCATACCTAAGAAATATTAAGAAACAACAGCGTCGTAAAATATGTTCAGAAGAATACAAGTCTCTACCATACAGAGTTGGTAAGGAGACCTGCAACATCATAACCAAGGAGTTTCACTGGACAAATTCTAAAAATTTTAAAAGAAAAATATGACGTGTTAACATCACTTGCTTTGCCCAACTACCACGGCAGGCCAGACCTCAACAAGAGAGGATATCATAACATTAATATCTTTAGTTGTAGTGCTAAAACATGTAGGAAAAGACAGTCTACCTCTCCAAGTTATCATGTTGTACTTCCCAAGGTCTTACAAAATCTTCCTTCTCAAAGACAAATCCAGACACCAAGATCTCAACTGCTAGCAGCTGACAAAATAAGCTTAAATGAGGAAATACTAAAAATGCATGTGCCCACAAACAAACACGTTTCCACTTTATAAGAAGTTAAAAATAAAATACTACAGAAGCTTTCAACATCGACTGTAATATCTACTAAATCACATTAAACAAGCTACCAGGATTAAAAGTTATGAAAATGTATCAAAACAATTTTCTTTTCTCTATTTAGGCAAAGTATAAAACTTACTCCTTGGTTATGATTTTCTCCTATCGCTTTGAACTCAAATTCATCAACATCTCCAGTTCTCCTAGCCATTTTACTACCTGTAAGTCCAGCTCCAGCAGCTGGGTGGATAGAAATGTCAGAAAAAAAAAAAAAAAAATTAGATTAAACAAGTAATCCAATGATTTTTCAGATGAATTGAGGTCATTAAAATTGTTATTTCATGGCGTGAAGAGCATGGCATCAGTAATAGCTCAATCACCAACTTTTTATATTAAGATACTCAGCAAGAAAAAAATTCAGACGAGATATTTTGCTATCCTATCAATCCATCTAAGTACTCACCACCAAAAGATGCTGCAACTGCAACAGAACCAGCAACACTTCCTGCAGCAGTGGCAACAGCAGCAAACCCACTTGCTCCAATCACTGGGATTATAGTTCCTAATGTGGGTGCTAAAGCACCAAACCCTGCAGCAATTGCTGGAGCAGCTAAACCTGATGTAGAGAGACGTGGAAGAGTACATATGTATATTTCATAAAAATTTGTTTGCTTTGACCAAAAATAACGGAGCTCTTTCTAGGAATATGTACAAATGCGCAAACAATCCAGGACAGTAAAAAATGTACCATACCGCCAGTAATTGCCATTAAGGTTCCTCCAGTTAATGCAGCAGCACCTATGATACCTCCACGTTTCCACTTAGCCCATGAGGTGTTTGGAGATTGGGTTTCTTCTTTTGATTCTTCCTCTTTTAGTAGAGCCATTGCCGAACAAGCAACCATGGTTTCCATGGCTTCCTGCAAAGACATAATTTCGTGAGAGGACAAATGACAAGATGCAAAAACCAATTCAAAATCTTATCACCATAAAAGCTTACAAAAAATTCTTAAGTCAGGATATTTTTTCAACAGCGATCTAATGCTCACGAAAGTTTGACATATTATGTGACATTAATAGGCCTATCAGATATAGTACTTAATAGTTATTTCTCTTAAAGATGGATCATAAAGAAAGAAATCAGATGACTGAAAACAAACGATAACATCTTTGAAAAGAAGAATATACGACAAAAATGACTCGGTTATTTAACCCTAAACCAAAATCAAGAACTATGTCAAGTCACATTGGCTTTTTTTATTTCGAAAAAGCATTGAGCTTCAACACCAACTTTGATTATGGCAATTTAATGACACAGAAAAAGTCATTATTTTTGCTTTAAATTTTTTACAAAATGTCTCGGTCATTAACCCTAAATCAAAATCCAAGAAAACATGAAAACTATTTCAAGTCATATTTGCTTTCTTTGTCTGGAAACACTTTCCATCAACTCCAACTTTGGTTATACTCCCCAGGATACTATAAGCAGATTTTTAAAACAGGTAAAAAAGATTTCCCACCATTAATGGAACCAGAAATGCCATATTTTATGCAAGAAACTTTTTGATCAAACAAACTTGAATTTAAAGTTTAGACCTTCTAATTGGCCAAGGCACATGCTGTTGGGCTGCTAGACTTCATATACTTATGACCATATCATTTTTCATGCTTGATTCAGAATTAGCAATATTTGTACTTCACTTTGCTTGATACAAAGGCATGAACATTAAATCCTTCACACTACCCCAACAATTCAGTTCACAAGACAAAAAAGGTCTGCTGCTTCATGTTGATGCACAGAATCCTTTTTGTACACTGTTACTGACGCAATCCTAGTACGTAATTTAACATAATATGACATTCCTCAGCTAAGTCCATCATCTCATATAAAGCACAAAACTACCTGGCATTCTTATCCATAACAAGCAACTTAAAGCATTATAAAACAAAATATTATGCCAGTGAATGTTAGAAATTTTATAGAGTTTGCACAATATATAGCTGGACAATTGAATATATCAATAACGTGCAAGTATACCAGTTTTATCCACTTCACATTAAACCATGCAGTTAGCAACCGTAATGCCACACGGTGTCTTGCATCATATCCTTTTCTTTGCCTGGTGCATTTCTTGTCATCTCCAGGTATATCTGCCAGACAAGCTGAAAGAAGCTCATATAGAACTGCCACTTTCCTTGGATAACTTACCTCTTCCAATTGTTTTTCATCAAATTCAAAGCTGGCTTGTATATGTACTTGTTCAGTGATAGATGGCTTGTGACTTATCTCCTTCGGACTATTGTCAGGCACTTTTTCCTCTTCCTGTTTAGTTTTGGACACTGTTTCGGCACTTGAAAACTTCTCCTGACAAGCATTCTTATACTCGCGATGCTTCTCCTTTTTGGACTCATCATCAACAGAAGTTCTTTCTATGCTTGAAGCCATGGCATCCACACCATTCGCCAAAGCATGTTCCTTATCTACAGCTTCTGAAGGCATGCCACCACTTTCTTCTGCAAGCAGCCTTAGGAACTGAATAGAAGAAAAAGAGCCAGCAATTAGAATTCATATGCATTCGCCGTAACAGATCCTTAGGACATTATAGAATATCACTAATATTATTTTTAGGATTTATAAGCACTTCTGTAATTGCATTCAACCACTGTATATTTCACAATTGAGCATAGGGTGGCACGACATAGCGTAACCACAAATTTCTTATAGTAACTCAAAATGATCTGACAATGAACATCATGATATACAAATGCTGGTGGGTAAAGCCTAAGCATGTTAAAATGGTATCAAACTTCATGCAGATTGTGAATTGATACGATTTATACAGAAACTGTTACCCTTGTAGTTGGAAAAATTGCGTTTGGTAAGACAAAAACCTTCTTTCTTTCTTCCTTTTTTTTTTTTATTGGGAAACTTCCAAATTCCAGTATGCATAAGGCAAAATTAGCAAAATGAAGAAGAAAGTCATAATAAAATAAACAACTTAGTCGATGATTGCCAAAATTTCCAATTCTAAGCAACAACTCCCAACAAGATTGCTCAAGGGCAATAGCTCAACCAGTTTATGACCGTCTTCTAGTGCTATTAATGAAAATACTGTAAGTCAGAGTTTTAAAATTGTGGCCAATGCAACGTACCTCAATGTTGTATTTCTTGACTATATTTCGATTGGTTTAGTATAATAAACAGACTATTTAGTTCTAGTTATTTAGTTACTTGTGCCAGACTAAGTGCATTTATTTCACAGTAATTGACTTTTTTGTGGATAACCATGTCTTCAATAACATATTATCTCAATTGGTTGAGTTTATATGCTACATGGGCTTGATCAGAGATATCATCACATACACCATTACTAGAAGCTAAGCTCATACACAATAAACTTGGAGTTAACCAAATGTATTCGTAATTATGTTTTGGAGATTTCACGATTCACAAATGAATTATTATCATCATAAACAACACATTCTATTGCTCACCAATTTTACTCATTTTTTCATCTTTGATCATCTGTTGTATTAATTTTATCATAGTATTACAGCTTGGCATTAAAAGCATAGGACAAATCTCACTTAAAAGTTAAAACATTTGAATCAGTTTATTCACATTTTCCCTAGTTTGTGCCATTGTCTCTCCTTAAATATACATTGTGCCAATGTTGCACCTTATTCTCATTAACAACTGAACCATAATTGTAGCTTGTCTAAATTCCTTCCCAAGTGCAAATGTTGTATAAACAGGGAATTTGTTACTTGTTCCGTTTCAATTAATTATGAAATTTCTTACCAATTAATGGCTCGTGATTGCATGTCCACTCATTACCAATTAGTTTAGAGATAGATGGATGTTTCAATATAATATCACAGAGGGTATAGATATGTGAGCATCACCACCATAGCCGTTGAATCTTCCATGAGACTTCAAAGGATAGTTTTGATTCTAATGTATGTGGACACTGTTTCATTACGTTTTCCTCATTCCTATATTTTCAGGACCCAAAGAATAAAATACTGGAGATTGACGTAACTAAAGACCTAGGACTAAAGTCCCAGGGTCGGCTGTGTCTTAACTCTGGCTGTCACATGTTGTCTATAATAGTTCTACACGCGAACCTAGCTATATAATATTCTTCACCATAATTAGATTCTAATTTTTAGGTAATTACATATTAGTTATTAGGAGATCTCCTGTAATTTCTCTTTTCCTTATAAAGCGTTTGGCTTACTGCCTTTTTAATGAGAATTACCACAAAAGCAAATCAATTTTTTCCTAAGCTCTCTTGGTATTTTGACATGGTATCAGAGGTACAGCTCTGAACCGTGATCAATTCATGTGCAAAGGTGTTCTGGTGTATTGGGGATTTCACTCATCTTGTGCAATCTTGTGGCTGATTTCTAGACTTCTTTTTATGGTGCAAGCAACTATTATGTGTAATTTATGCCTACTCTTCGTGCATCATCTCTGGTTAGTTGGTCTTGATGTTTTGCTTCTATTGCTGATCTTTGCTGCTATATCATGTCATTGATAAGTTAGGTTTTTTTCACGTTTGTTTTACTTGATTGAATTATTATGCTTGGGCGTTTTGAGTTCCAATTGCTAGGTTGAGCCTCATCTTATTCTCAATTTGAGGCCTTATAAAACTGCCGAGGACATTTGGAATTATTACTTAAAAAAGATTGACAATAAAGACAACATGACTATGAGGTATCACACACAATTCAGGAATATTTTACTGGTTTTCAAAATCTTTTGACTACTATTGAGACATCGTTTATGCTAATGTTCCTACTACAGCTCTCTCTCGTGTCCAAGCAATGCATGAAATCAGCAAGAGAGATCAATTCTTGATTAAGTTGTGATCAGATTTTGAAGTCACACATTCTAATATGATGAACCATGATCCTATACCATCTTTGGATGCTTGCTTGAGTACCCTTGGTTGTAAATCTGCAGCATTAAAGTGGGATCACGTGGTGAATGAAGAAAAACGCGCGATGTTTTGAGATCCTAGATTCGCCATTGGAGGAGGTTTCAGATTCTACGTTGGAAGGAGATTGCCTTGGTGAACCTAAACAGGAAATTTGGGTTAAGGAGAGTTTATTAAGTTCCATTGGTTAAGTTATTGTCTTCAAGATAGTGGGATGTCTCTATCCACTCGCCTGTTGACATATATAGTGGAAATCAAGTTGCATTCATATTTCTGACTACCCAGTTTTCACAAACGCACCAAATGTATCAAAGCAAATGCATTTATGAAGTTTGATCTGTCAGGCATACATCTAATGATTATAAGCAAAATAAGTAATCAGAAGGTAAAGAACTTACCGCTCCAACATGATGCTTTGGTGGTGAACATCCAGAAGTTTCCTCGAGTCCGGACCACGCTTTATTATCAATCTCTAGAAATCTGTTCAGTTATCAGCCTCAAATGAGAGTTTGCCACTGCAATTTGCTATCCCTAGCTAAACACCCATCATTTTTTGCAACTGCATAAGAAAACAGACACACCCGCAAGCACACTCCCATTTTCACGTGGGCAAGTATAAATACACACATATTATAGAGGGAGAAAAAGATTACTTGAAAATTGGGTGGAGAAGGCATGAAGATTCGTGGACCCAAAGCTGGGGATCCTCCGAAACGGAGTCAGAACTGCTGCCACTGCTGACACGCTCCTCCGACGAGCGGCCATAATCGTCGTCAACAGAGGGAAAACCCAATGGGCGAGTCTGGTGGATCTGAGCCTGATGCAGCGCCAACCCAAACAGCGCTCCTGCCGCGTACTTCTGCGCCGGCGTCAAAATCGACGACGATGACGACATTCTTTTTCTTTTTCTCCCAATTCCAGTTATTTTTGCAAAACCAATAATTTGAATGAATTTATTAACAATTGGTCTTCCGTTATTAACACCTGAAAACTGAAAATTAAATTAAAATTGAGCAACAGTAATTCTGTTTCTCTTCGATGGAATCTTGGTTTTCTCTACAAAATTTTGGACCCTTTCAATTCAATCAGACTCGGCACCTTCGTTGAACGTGGTGGTCTGTTATCCAGGTCAAATGCAATTTTTCTGTTGACATTCTCCTCTTTTGCAGTCTGAAAGAAAAATGGCAGTGTTAGTCCTCAACTTGTAAATTGAGAAAGTTGGTCTCTCACATTTTTATTTTGTTTTCAGGTTCGTCAATAGACAATTTTGGTCCAAATATGTCCGAGTTTGGTTTAGTTAAAAAAAAGTTGATAAAAATTCAAATCAAAATCAGTAATTAATTTAATCACATATTTTATGAAATTCATAACATTTATCAATTTTTAACTACATATTTCATCTTTTTTTTGTTAAAACCTACTAAAATTTTAATTTTTAATTAAATCAAGAGCTATATGTTAATAAAAGGAATTTAGCATAAAACGCCCCTACGTTTGGAATTCAGTGTACAAAACGTCCCTACATTTCAATTTTATGCATTTTCACCCATATTTCCACATTTCATTGTGGAAATCGTCATTTTCATCAATTTTCTCAATAAAAATGACAATTATACCCTCATATTTAAATTTTTTAAAAAAAAAGAAAAATAAAGAATAAGTTGCAACCATTCTCCAAATTTTTCAATAAAATACAAATAAATCCCAAATAAATAATTAAAAAATCACAAATAAAAATCATCTCCTTTCTCTTTCACCGCCATTTTCACTCACCGGAAACACCACTCATCCGCCACCATAGCCACCGGAAGCCGCCATCACCATTTAGCCCTCCATCTTGTCGTCCCCAAATCGTCGTCATTGCCGCCGCCACCAAATCATCCATTTTTTCTTCCACCAGAAACAAACTCTGTCCCACTAAGAATCATCTTATGTTCTCACATTTGGTCAACTGGAAAAATGGCTGCGGAAAAAACATTTACAATATATATCCAAGAAGGGGGGGGGGGAGGGGGGGAACTTGGGGCATTGTTCAAGAACTGTGATATTAATTGGTATTCCGAACTAGGGAACCATAAAAGTAATTACGAATTTAAGTTTGTTGAGGTCTTGGCAAACTATGCCAATATTGCTAGTGTACATGTTGCGTTATTGGGTAAGGTGAAAGGGTTTACTTGTTTTTTTGTTCGAACAAACAATGAAGGAATGGTATCGATTCTAGTGAAATAAATATTCAAATTCTCTCATAGGACTCATTCATTTCAAATGATTGTGAAGGAAGGACCAAATGTTCCCAAAGGATCATTTGAACGTGACCCTACTTCCTTGCTTGTCAATCGTAGTGAAGTTGTGGAGCCTGAACCTACTGAAGCTAGAAAGATGTACACTTCTGCTTCTTGTTCTAAATTTTTGGCAGATGTGGATCCGAAGGTGAAGTTTGAGAAAAACGCTCCCAAAGAAAAACTGAAAGGGAAGTTTCAAGGAAATGCATTGGTAGCAAGTTTGTTGAAGACAGGATAGAGGGGTATATGGTGGTGGTGGTTTTCAGTGGCTAAGGTGGCGGTTGGGTGGTGTTTCCAGCAAGTGAAAGTGGTAGTGGAAGAGAAATGAGATGATTTTTTAAATTATTTTTTAATTATTTATTTGGGATTTATTTGTATTTTATTGAAAAAATTGGGAGTATGATTGTAATTTATTCTTTATTTTTCTTTTCTTTTTGTTTTATTTAAATATGAGGGTATAATTGTTATTTTATTGAAAAATGGATGAAAATAATGATTTCCACAATGAAATGTGGAAATTGGGTGAAAATGCAAAAAATTGAAACGTAATGACGTTTTGCACACTGAACTCTAAACGTAAAGACGTTTTGTGCTAATAGTTCTTAATAAAATGTCGTGTGAAAGACATGTAGGTAAAATTGAAAATACCAATAATTTTAATATGAACTGTAAAAATATAAAAAACATATGTCATTCCTTTCAAATCCAACGTGAACATCTCCCCTCGTCATAATAAGAAATAAACATATAATATATTAAATATCAAATGAGAATAATTTTTTAGACAATTCTAACCATATTATATCAATTATTTCAATAATACCTTTTTTTTCAATATGTATTTAATTTATTTAATCATTTAGTTACCATCATTTTGATAGCCCAAGACTAGCTATACAAGATGAGGGTGAATTGGTTATTAAAATTTTTTTGAAAAATTAACTTAAAATCAAACACGTAATAACTAATAGAGTAATTTAAATAGCAATTACGAATATGAAGACAATAAGTAAAGATGGATAGAGAGTGCAAACAATATAATTATGGAGGTTCGATCCAACACAATTATCTATGTCCTCCGTTATCAAGCTCTCCGACACTAGCAATGCCAATTTCACTATGTTGATTGACTTGTGGTACAATCCAACTATTTACAAAGCTTCCGGTGACTTACAATCAATTAGTATCGATTCTTTTACAATGTTGAGCTTTTCCAGGACCTCAACACGACCCACAATTCAAGTAAGTTTACAAATGAAATATTCTCTTCTTAATAAATAATGATTCCAAAATGGAATACAAGAAGAGAAGTAGGCTAATATTTTAATAGATAGCAATGAATGAAACTCAAGTGTTAGGTGTGAAAATCTTTATTTATGGAATTGTATTCAAGATTTGATTTGATCTAAGATTTTTCAATAGCAAAATGATTTGATAATAAATATTATGAGAAATCAATACAATGTTAGCTTAAAGGAATATCACTTGAATGCTCAAAAGTTGTCTTTATAAAAAGAAGGTGAATTGATATTTATAGCAGTTGAAAAAATCAACTTTTCTGCCAAATCGGATGACCCATCCGGACGTCCGATTCAGAACCGGACGACCTAGAAAAATAGCCGTTTGAAACTTGTCAGAACGGTGGAAAATTCGACTGTTGCTAGAGAACCGGACATCCGAATGACCAAATTTTTCTGGGTCAAAACTTTGTTTTGTTTGCAGTAAATATTTTGCATGATATTTTTACCAGATATTATAAGGTAAGTGAGGTTTAATAGTTTTCAAGATTAGGTTGAAAATCTTACCTTTGAAATAATTTTTGTGCAAACATTTTAATGATGAATTTTTATCGTGCATAAGAAATTCATCACTTGAACTTTCAATACGTCATTGTCAAGAATTAGAGTGCTTTACCTTTACAAACGAGCTAAAAATATTTAGTTCCAATTTCTTCGATTAATTGGCGTGAGTGCTCGATTTGTTGCTCGATTTTGAAATGGCGCAATGTTTGATTTGGTGTGAGTACTAGATTGTGAATGATCGATTTTCATTTTGAGCTTTCTTGATCCATAACTTTTTGTTTTGTCTCCAATTTGGCAACATGTAACATTATAAAGATTAGAATTAGTGATAAACATAGTTTGTTTGTTATAATTAAAACATAAGATTTGACACCTATGTACCTTCATTAATAAGAATTCTCTAATATTAATTTTAAATTAATTAACATTCACATTCATTTAAGAGATAATTGTAACAACAGTACCAAACTTTTTATTTAGTAGCAGACTTTGTCCAAATCTTTTACTTGTGCCACACACTGTACCAAACCTTTCATTTGAGTCATCCATGGTACTAAACCTTTCAAACTGTCACAGATGAAGTTTAAATGGATGGTTTCTGTTAATTTGACAGTGACCAAATATTTGAATTTGATAATAATTTTAACTAATTTTAAAAGGTTAAAATGGTAACTTTACATTTTTTATAATAAAATAACTAAAACCAAATCATTAAAATTAAAAATCAACTTCATATTCTCCATCCATCCTACACATACTCACTCCCACCCCAAAACCATCACTTTTTGGACCCGAAAACCAACGCAACCACGTTGGCAATAACAAGAAGTTTCGGCACTCCGAGCCTAGGAAGTAGTAGGCCATATGGGTTCACGTTTTTCATCTCTTAAGTTGAGTAATGACCCTTATGTGTCAGCCCAACTTGAACAATCAAAAGAAAAAAACTCCCACAATGAGCTCCATTGTCTTGCCGTATATTGGTGGCAATATCAAAAAGTCTGGAAAACTCAGTATAATATTTATCCCTATGGATGGTTCCAAATCCAGAAAATTTGGTCCCATTAACAGTGCTCTTTCATGGACAAGGTCTTTTGGTGGTTCTACATCGCTATCGGGCCGGTTAAATTTTGGCAATCGAGTGGGTTAAAAACCTAGATTTGGGGTTTGCAGATAAACAAAAGAATTTATTTATCGAATTTCTATACTAGTATAGAATGTTGCTTCAGTTTTTATGGAGACGTTTTTTTGTTTCTAATTAATTCTTGCTTCCCTCTATCTAATATCTAAATGTTGAAGCAGGTTTTGTACGCGAATTGTTTTACTCAAAGGTAATGACTGCAAATGATCAATTGTTCATGAATTGCCAGCTTAATAATTTTCCTTTAAACAACATGAGGTTTGCAGATTTGGGTTGGGTTGGGGTGGGGTGGGGTGGGTTGGGGTGGGTATGTGTGGGATGGTTGGAGAAGAAGAATGTGAAAATGAGTTTTTAATTTTAATTATTTGATTTTGATTTTTTTTATTATTTAAAGAAATATAAAATTACCATTTTAACATTTTAAAATTAGTTAAAATTATTGTCAATGTCAATTATTTGGTCAACTAACGGTCAAATTAACAGAAACCATTCATTTGGATTTCAGATGCGATATTTTGAAAGATTTGGTACCTGGGTGACACAAATGAAAAGGTTTAGGCAAAACCTGTTACTAAATGAAAGGTTTGTGCAAAGTTTGCTATTAAATAAAATGTTTGGTACTGTTGCTGCAATTATCCCTTCATTGATGAAACAATTTATATGGCGTAACCAGAAAACTTTGTGTCGGATGATGCAAAGCAAATGGTTTGTAAACTAAAGAAATCCATCTATGTACTCAAACAGGCCTCCGTCAATTGTATTACATGTTTCATCAAGTGATCATCTCATATGGTTTCGAGATGAATTTTGTCGATAATTGTATATACCACAAGTCCAGTGGGAGTAAGTATATTTTTCTGATTTTATATTTCAATGACATATTGCTTGCCAACAACGATAGAGGCTTATTTCACGAAATCAATAGATTTTTAGCAAGGAATTTTGAGATGAAGATCTTGGTGACGCCGCTTTTGTAATTGGAATTCAGATACACCTGGATCATTCTTGGGATATTCTTGGATTATGACAAAAGAGCTATATCAAAATGGTACTTAAAAGATATGACATGCAAGATTATAAACCAGGTGACACCCCTGTGGCTAAAGGAGACAAGTTCAGTTTAAGTCAATACCCCAAAAATGACTTGGAAATTAAAGAAATGTAGAAGATTCCTTGTTGTATAGCTATATAGAGTCTAATGTGTATTCAAGTTTGTATGCATCTGGATATAGCGTACTTTGTTGGAATGTTGGGGCGATATTTAAGTAACCTGGGAATGGATCAATTGAAAGCAGTAAACTGGTCATGAGGTATTCACAAAGAACAAAGGACTACATGCTCACATACATGAGATCAGATCAGTTGGAGATCAACGGTTATTCTGATTCTGATTTCGATGCGAAGATAGTAGGAGATCCACTTCAGGCTATAACTACCTGCTTGCTAGATGTGCTATTTCCTGGAACAGTGCTAAGTAGACACTTATAGCTATTTCCACCATGGTAGTGGAATTTGTAGCATGTTATGAGGCATCAAATCATGGAATATGGCTATGAAATTTTGTCACTAGGCTGCGTATTGTGGACAATATAGAAAGATCACTCAAGTTATTTTGTGACAATAAATCAGCAGTGCTATATTCCAATAACAACAGGAGCTCGATGAAATCAAAACATATAGAGATCAAGTTCTTGGATGTTAAAGAAAGAGTCCAGAGTGGACAAGTGTCAATAGAGCATATCAGGACAAATTCTATGGTTGTGGATCCGCTTACTAAGGGATTGATACCTAAGGTCCTTTATGAGCACACTGCTTACATGAGTGTAATATCTCTTGAAGATATCTAATTTCAGTGAGAGTTTGTATTTCTGTGCTGTTCATGTTAGACACATGTACTGTCATTTTGAATATGGTTTATGGTTAAAGGTACTTTAGGTTATAATGTTTTGGTTTATTATCTCTAAACTTATTTGAAAAATGTTCTCACTAAGGTATTAAGGTAGACAAGTTGGAAATAGGCATGTTAAAATCACATTACATGTAATTTCCATGTTTGATCCATGTCATTCAGTTATGTCGATGTATGTGACATTGATGAGTTTAGTTACAATATAAGTACCGAAAGCTATTTTGATCCTATGTTGATATGATTGATGGACCGGGTTGTTTGGGGATGCATTTGGTAATGATAGCAAAATTCTAAGTACTCATAAGGTTATGTTTAACGCACAAATATAAGGTAACACATATAACTCAAGTGGGAAATTGTAAGGATTTTTAATCGAACATATGGGCTTGTATGTGATATATTGTGTATTAAACTAAAGGCTATCAATTTTGGCTAAGCCCGTTTAAAGTGATCTAATAAGATTTTGATATTTTGGGTTTTAAAACATCCAATTAAAGTGTGCGCCTTTATGTGTAGAGACCAAGCATGTTCCTAATTTCATAATGGCCGAATTAGGTTAATAGGTTGTTAGTGTGTGTGTATGTATGTATGTATATATATATATATATATATATACAGACACACACACACACACACACACACACACACACACACATATATATATATATATACATATATAGTTATGGTCTCCAGATCATACGTATTTTGGTTTATTCTGTTCTGACTCCCATCATCAGAGATAAATAAGGAACAACGTATTGATCTGGAAGACTAAAACCACATGAATCATTCATCGCATTAATCATGTCTGATTCAGGTACGTTTCGCTTTCGGTTTGCATATTCTTGATGATCCAACATGAATGATTCATATAACGGTAAAGAATATTTTCCCAACAGTGTTTTGTTCAGCTTATTGATATTTTGAATGGTGATACTTCTACGGGTGATGAAGATACAAAACGACAGGCAGTGTTTAAAAAGTTGGGATTTGGAAAGCTTGTAGTTTGAGAACTATCGTTGCTTTGAGAAGAGTCTAAGTTTTGTTGAAACCACTCATCAAAACTAGGAAATGTCAACATTTGGCTTGGTTCCTGCATACATGACAAAAAAGAAATATTGTTAGCAAAAGGAAACACGGTTTCATAAAAAATAACATGACGAGAAATATAAACTCGGTTGGTTTTAGGATCCAAACAATGGTATCCTTTATGTATAGGGCTATAACCAACGAAAATGCATGATTAAGTTTTTCGTTCAAATTTACTTTTAGTGTAATCCCCAAGGTAGGGAAAATACTGACAATAAAAGATCCTTAATCCACTATAAACTGGAGAATGCTTTAACATCTTTTGAAATGGGCTTGTCATGTCAAGAGTCAAGAAAGGCATCTCGTTGATTAAATAGATAGTAGTTAGAAAAGCATCAATCCTAAGTTTTAAAGAATTTGAATAATGAAACATTACAGTGAGGACAATTTCGACGTGTCGATGTTTTCTTTTAACAACTCCATTTTGTTCAAGAGTATAAAAACATGAAATTTGTTTGGAGATGCCACATCGTTCTAGACGTGTTAAGAAGTTTGTATTATCAAATTCACCACTACATCACATTGAAAGATTTTAATCTTCATTTCCAAGTGATTTTCTATTTGTTTTTGGAACATTAAAAAATACTAAAAAAATCATAATTTCTTTTAAGAGGAAATAACGAAGAAAATTGAGTACAATCATTGATAAATATGGCATAATAGCGAAAATTTGGAAAATAATCCACAATTCACAATGAATTTTATATAAAGGAAAAGAAGCAATTTTATTAGATAATCTAAAACTTACCTTACAACTTTTTCCTTGTTGACGGGAAGCACAAATACTAGGTTTCTTAGTCTAACTCGAAATATTCATATTTTTACTAAAGTTTATGTTTTGAAAAGCGGAGATTATATCGGATTAATTCAAGACCAAATTATTGGAGAAACTAAGAGATTATAACCACAATATGAAATAACTGATCACAAAATAGAAGAAAATAATTTGTAGAGAATAAATATTTTATTATAATATGCAGAAAGAATACAAAGATTTGTGTTTATAATATTTATAACTTTTTAATGAATCATAATGAAGAGCCAACATATATAGGGAACAAATTGGGAACGTCCAAACCCTAATGGTAGAGTTCGAGTTGAAGTAGAATGCAAAAAACAGCATAAAAAATGGAATAGAGGAAAAATCGTGAAGAAAAACAGAGCAAGTGGCGCCGAGCCAAACTTTCCAAGGCGCTGCACCCTCCACTCTCGAGTCCTTTAAAATTTGATTTCTTCATCCCAATATCCTCTTCAAGTCCAATAAAAATTCTAACTCCCTATTAGACTTCTAAGTAGAACTTCGACTAGAATTCGCCAACTAAACTTGAATAGAATTCTATAATAACATTCCAAATATAATTTTTCTTAATGTGAACTTTAATTAGAACTCTCAATTATCTTTGACAAAGAATTCGGGTCATACCCAAGTTTTAAGAATCTCCACATTGACATGAATTCTATTGCAATGAACAAAATTTCAAAGAATTCTCCACTTGAAGATAAAATTCACTGCAAGGAATAAATTTGAAAATTTCAATGAAAAACTAAAAAAAAAAAAAAACTTCTCCATAAAAAAACGAATTGAAAATATTCTCTACTTTTACTACTCAAATAAGGCTGAAACAAGCACCATAACCGAATCACAACTGAATGCATCAAAAGAAGGATCTTGGTTAGAATCAACATCCTTAACCGCATTCAAATCATTAACTAAATTAGCGTAAGTGAACCTATGTGAAGTCCTATGGCAAAAAATGAGCCTGTTACTAGAAATTGAATACAATGAAACCACCAATGATGGTGGCAAGGCGGATTTACCCATAACTTTTAAATTCAATTGAGATATATTCATTAAAGAAGACCTAAATTGGACTTGAATGGTACATAATCCAACTTTAAATCCACCTGAGTTCTTAATATGTTGATTGCTCAAAATTTCTATATAATACTGCAAGATATATAAATGGATTTTCTGTGTCCTTTTAACAAAACATGAGCTCTTTTACAAACCTTCAAGATTCCACCTTAGCAGTATAGTTGTATACTTTTGAATCAAGAGTACTTAAAGAAATAAGAATCCTCTTCATATCTAAAACATGTCTCACTGCATCATGTGTTCTAATCATCCCATCAAACATCTTTATTTTGACCCGACTAATACTAGCTATCCGACAATGTGTATTATTACCAGTCATCACTAAACCTTTTGTAACTTCTTTATATGGTGAAAAAAAAATCCCGATTAGGAGTCATATGAAAAGTGCAAGCTGTATAAAAAATTAAAACCTCGTTAAGTTTAGAGTTGTAATCAGACATAAGTAAAAGCTTCCCATCACTGTTAGAATTTTCTGGAGTACTTCCTCTGAAGTTTCTGATTGTTGATTTGCTAATTTTGATTTATTCTAAAACTTATACTAATTATTTATCAAGTGCCCATTTTTCTTGTGATAATTACAAAATTTGAAGTTAGAATTAGACTTGCCCCTTGAACGACCACCATCAACAATGAGGCCATCTCCATGACCCTCAGTGCAATAAGATGATTCATTTTCTCCTTTGAATATAGAGCATCACATACTTCTTCGATGGTAAGAGTATCACGACTATGTAGAATCTTGTCTCGAAAAAACATGTATGAAGCGGGTAATGACACAATAAAATCAATCCCAAATCTTCTTCATCATATTTGTCCTCCATGGTCTCTAAATAAGCGGCAATTTCCTTAATAGCAGCTAGGTGATCATCAAAAGATGTATCTTCTGTCATACGATAAGAATATAGACGTTGTTTTAGATGCAATTTGTTAGTAAAACTCTTCGTCATACATAATTGCTACAATTTTAACCATAATGGTTGACTTCTCATTCAAAAGTCCTTACAAATATTATTTGAAAGATAAAGATGTATTTGAGATTGGGTTTTTTCGATCCCTCTATTGTTTATCCTCCAGAGTCCAAGTTGTGGACATCTTATCGAAGACTAATAGCGCATTGTCCAAATCAATTTCAGAGAGTACTATTATCATCTTTACTTGCTACAAAGAGAATCTTGAATTGCGATCCAATAACGAAATATCTTACTTTATCGTTGCCATCACGAAAAAAACCTCTATGTTCCCAAGAATTTCAAAACCAAAGCTATGATACCATTTTGTTGTGAAAACGAAAATGATATCGGATTAATCCAATACCTAATGGTTGGAGAAAAATAAGATATTATAGACACAATATGAAGTAATTGATCACATGAATACAAGAAAACAATTTGCAAAGAATGAATATTTTATTACAATATGGAGAAAAATACAAAGATTTGTGTTTATAATGTTTCTAAATTTTTACTAAATCATAATGACGAGTCAACTATTTATAGGGAACAAATAGAGGATGTCCACAACCTAATAGTAGAGTTGTAATTGAAGTAGAATGTAATAAACAACATTGAAAATGGAATAGAGGAGGAATCGTGCAAGGAAAAATAGAGCAGGTGGCGCCTCGGTGCAGGGCCAAAATTTCCAAGGCACCATGACATACTCTTGGGTCTTTTACTTTAAAACTTGATTTTCTTTATCCTAATGTCCTCTTCAAGATCAAAACAAATTCGGACTCCCAATTGGACTTCCAAGTAGAACTTTAACTAGATTTCGCTAAGTAAACTTGAATAGGATTCTACAATGGCATTTCAAATAGAATTTTTCTCAATATCTACTTAATTAGAACTCCTAATTATCTTCAACAAAGAATTCAAGTCATACCCAAATTCTAACAATTTAATACATATAACATCTTTTGACTTGGATGACCAAATCTTTGATGCAAAACGTTAGAAGTACCAGGTGGTGGTCCATGGACAACATTAAGAGCCAATTTGTAATCATCATCCAAAGGCATATGGCCTACTTTTTTTTACTACCCTTTGCCAAAACCTTTTTTCCCTGATTCTTAACACTAAAATTATCATCATTAAACTCAACCGAACACTTATTATCCGAAGTTAATTTACTAATAGATAAAATGTTTTTTCTGTTGGGAACTGAATAAATCATACGCAGTAAAAAATAAAATTATTTTCAATTCCCACCAAGAATCTGCATTGTGTTTAGATTGAAACTGTGATAAGAATTATACCTTTGATGAATTTCACAAACTCTTTTACTTTTTCTTGAACTCCAATGATCACGATCTACAATCCAAGCTGTCCAATTATCCAGCCTCCAATGATGATCCACACAGAGAGCAAGAATAACGGCTATGTTTTCTTTTCTTGTGCTAGCAAGAATAATGAATTAATTCTCTACAGTTTTCAAACTCTAGCGGCTTATTAATATAAGTTCAAGCGGGCTTGACCCGTCTCTTAAATTTAACCCGGTCCATTATTTAATTAATTAAATTAATTAAATCTGGTCCATGAATTAATTTATACAATTAATTAATTCGGACCTATTAATAAGCAACTCAATTAAATAATTATCTAACACTTGTCAATTAATTAATTGGTGATTCTCATTCTTCTGGGTTCTCTTTTGTGTGTGACCCATTAGGTTCCCAATCATGATGTCTAACGACGTGAATTATTATTTTGATCTAATCAAAGTTGATAAATAAAAATAACCCTTTTAATTTATCATCAATTCACATTCGTCGTCCCAAATTGACATCTAGCAATGTGTCAGGGCAATACATGTGATGGGACATATCACGTGATGTGACAAAATCAAACTTGTTCGTTTACCGTGAAACTATAATCCTTTTGTCATATGATTCAATTAAAAATTAATTCTCTACAATTTTCAAACTCTAGCGGCTTATTAATATAAGTTCAAGCGGGCTTGACCCGTCTCTTAAATTTAACCCGGTCCATTATTAAATTAATTAAATTAATTAAATCTGGTCCATGAATTAATTTATACAATTAATTAATTCGGACCTATTAATAAGCAACTCAATTAAATAATTATCCAACACTTGTCAATTAATTAATTGGTGATTCTCACTCTTCTGGGTTCTCTTTTGTGTGAGACCCATTAGGTTCCCAATCATGATGTCTAACGACGTGAATTATTATTTTGATCTAATCAAAGTTGATAAATAAAAACAACCCTTTTAATTTATCACTAATTCACATTCGTCGTCCCAGATTGACATCTAGCAATGTGTTGGAAAACACATGTGATGAAAAATATCACGCGGTGTGACAAATCAAACTTGTTCGTTTACCGTGAAACTCTATTCACATTCGTCGTCCCAAATTGACGTCTAACAATGTGTCCGGGCAATACACGTGACGGGAAATGTCACGTAATATGACAAAACAAAACTTGTTTGTTTACTGTGAAACTATAATCCTTTCGTCAATATGATATGATCAATTACGAGATATGGATATGTGTCAATCTCAATTATTGATCATATCTTCTATCACAATATTAAGTCAATATAAGTCGAAAACTCATTTTCGACTTATGAGTTCACCTTAGCCAATGATTTCATTATCAACTTAATTGGATAAAATGTGGATCATAATCTCTTACTATCTAAGAGTGACGAATCCCCTATTAATCATTCATAGCCTTCATATGATTCTTGATACACCCGAACGATGCTGTATTAGCGAACCTTGGCAGAGCAACATTCAACATCACCGAAGTATGACTGTCCTCATATAAGGCACTATGATGACCTCAAGTTAAATGACCAATTCTACTACCAAATGTTAGAGATTAATCACTGGCACTCAGATAGTTATTCATGTGGAATCTCCCCAACGGGTCTCCAATGTTTCGTTCTATAACAAAACATCCATGTGTTCATTTAAGTGTCACGACACTTTAACTTGTGGGATCAGCTACTTACTTCGCAAGTAAGAAATGCCACACATGATGGTCTAACTATAATAACAATATCCGTATCTCATTATTACTTACGACCACAAATGATTTAAGATTCAGTCATATTGTAATTTGTATCTCATAATCACAACTCATTATGATTAACAAATTGCAAGGACTTAAATCTACAGATTCTATTATTTAATATAATTAATTAGAAAAGCAAAATAAATAAATAAAGATTAACAAATTGCAAGGACTTAAATCTACAGATTCTATTATTTAATATAATTAATTAGAAAAGCAAGATAAATAAATAATAGATCTTACCATAAAATGTATTAAACATATTAAAGTGTTTACAACATAAATCGATTGAGTCTCAGACATAACACTAACAAACTCCCACTTGCCCTAGATCCAATCACTCACGTATCTAATACCATAAGAGACATGATGATCATGCTTATATTGTGACAACGACTTTGTTAATGGATATGCAATATTATTATCTGTGGGAATTCGCTCTATCTTTACGTCATTTCTTTGTACAATCTCCTTGAGAAGATGGTACCGCCTTAGCACATGTTTGGATCGTTGATGAGACATTGGTTCTTTCGCTTGCACGATTGCTCCATTTTTATCACAATACAAAAGTATTGCTAGGAATAACTCCAAGTTCACTAATGAACTTTTTGATCCAGACGGCTTCCTTTGCTACTTCAAAAGCAGCAATATACTTGGCTTCCGTTGTTGAATCAGCGGTTGTCTCTTATTTGGAACTCTTCCAACTAATCGCTCTGTTGTTTAGAGTAAACACATATCTAGATTAAGATTTGCTATCATCCTTG
>CAIGRP010070141.1:0-38216 GCA_903798385.1 Fraxinus cuspidata
TGGAAGTTAGAATACTGTTTACATTTTCATTTGGGATATTGTTTGCTAAATTGGCTTAGTATTGTGTTTTTGTTTTTATTGACTTTTCTTCATAATTTTTTTTTTCAATTTGACGGTTGGAGTTTGAACTTATAAAAAATAATTTATTTTCGTGGTTATTAGCCGAACCGAAATACGAACCTAGATACGAACCGAACAGACTTACGTGGTTATGGTATGGAAAAAAATTTGGCGGTGCGGTTATAATTTTGGCCGAACCGACCCCGAACTGAACCGTTGCCATCCCTACATGAAGTCCATATTTTGTACAAATATTAAATTTCATTTTTCTTAAACACATTTTTTATCTTCACATTCTTCCAATAAAATATCTTTATACGTGTATCCATAATTTTTTCGTACTTTTTAAATTTTAAATCTTACATTTTTTTTTTTTGAAAAATATCACTTTTAACAAAATATATTCTCAAAAAATATTCTTAACACAAGCCCAAAATCTCCGATCATCATGTGTAGCCATCCCTATTTTCTTTTCTTCATTTTTCGACCTTTTTAGTCAATATTTCTATGTTCTTTTGGTCATGGAACATAATTAGATATGCCGGGCAAAAACCCTAGCTTTCTTTAAACCCATAGCCCAAGGTGATATACTGCTAGAGAATCAATGTATGTTTTTTGTACGATTATTTGATTCACATTATTCTACTTCCTTTTGTTAATCTGAAATATTCTTTATTTTGAAGAATGAGTTGCCACATGAATAAGCCCACGTAGATAAGCCAGCATGAGTAAGCATTCTAGAAGAAGGAGAATACATCCATTTGCGTGAGGAATATGCTGCTAATTTTAACAGAAGGATAGTGTAGAACATAGAGATTCCTTCACTTTCCAATTCTGTTATGTAGCTTGTACAATATCCATATTGTTATATAAGCTGTAAATATTGATACATTTGCTAAATAAGAGAAAAATGAATTCCGTATTTCATCATTCTTCTCTGCAAACATTTACTTTATTTTGTGATAAGGTATTAGAGCTAAGTAGCTATGGCTGATGATTAAAGCACAGACACCCAATCTTTTACGCACGAAAATTATGACCTAAATTTTCCATCTGCTACTCATCAAAATCCCAACCTAAACCCTCAGCAAAACCAAAATGCCAACCAACACACAAATCCTAATGATCTTACTCATACATACAGTCTATATTATATTGGTGGGAATGACAGTTCAGGTACAATACCGGTCAACCACATATTAGACAATAACAACTACTATGCCTTGGCAAGGTCCATAAAAAGGGCTCTCAGGATCAAAAACAATCTTGAGTTTATTGATTGAACCTTGGTTGAATTGAACCCACAGACCCCAACAATTTTCTAATGGAGCATTGGCTTCGTTACAATGATCTCGTGACCGTCTGGCTGCGGAAAACCATGTCTATTGAAGTGAATCATGTACACTCTATACGGATACTGCTAGAGAAACTTTGGCTGGAGCTTGAACATTAATTAGCTTAGTAAATGCTCTACAAATTTATGAAGTAAAGCAAGCTATCAGCACTTTAATGTAAAACTAGGATGCTATGAGTGTTTATTTTTCAAAATATAAAACACACTTGATGAGTTAATGAATTACAAACCAATACCCAATTGTATATGTGGAGGACTTCGCACTGTTGTTAACAACCACCAAAGGGATTAGGTTATGAGATTTCTTATGGGCTTTAATGAATCCTATAAAGATATCAAGGGTGGGATGCTACTTATTAAACCATTTCTTGGACTTAACGAAGTCTATTCCATCATATAACAAGAGGAATAGAGAAGACAGATCTCAATAGATTCTTTAGCCAATAAATATGTGGTAATGATGGTTAGAGGAGCTCGAAGTGGAACTGAACATACTGCTCAACGAACTGCTAAGTATTTTTTTGTACTCACTATAAAATTGCAGACTATCCACTTGAAATATGTTTTAAAGCAAATCCTAGTAAATCAATATGCACTTATTGCAATCTCCCTGGTTACAACATAAAAAAAATGCTTCAAAAATCATGGGTGCCCCCAGGACACAAACTCTACAATAAGAACAAATCCCCTAGTCTCTCTGCTAATCAAGTCACTGACATGCTTGTCTAAGAGAAAGTGCACAATGAGATCACTGGCAGTGCTCAGTCTCCTATTACACAAGAGCAGTACAGTCAGCTCATGGAACTTCTCAACAAACAAAATGTCTCACCACCAACTCATTTGGCAAATCAAGTTCACTTTGCTATTACCCCTTGCACTACTGAGGTTCAAATACCTACTATTTCTGGTGTATCACTATGCCTTTCTGTTTATGCATCAAAATCCAAAATTCGAGCATACTTTGGATTCTGGACTCAGGTGCCACTGATCATATGATTTGTGAAACCTCGCTATTCACGAGCATCACAAAGCAAGTATCCTACACTGTTACACTTACTAATGGCAACAATTTTGCTATTACTCACATGGCAGTGTAAAGATTTCAAGTAATTTAATCCTGCATTCTGTACTATGTGTTCCAACTTTTTTCCTTCAACTTAATTTAGCTAGAGAGTTAGTCACTACTTTGAACTGTTATCTGATTTTTCTATCTTAAAAGTGCTTCATCCATGACCTTTTGACTAGGAGAACGATTGGAATTGGTGAGGTGGGATATGGTTGTATCATCTGCAAGAAAAATGAGTTTTACCATTAGCTTTCATTGACACTCTAACCAACATCAAAACTACCACATCTGTTGTACACACTGAAGAATTTAACCTCGGCACTATAGATTAGGACACCCTTCATTCACTATTCTTAGCTCCCTAAATAACCACCAGATTCCTACATATACACAAAACACTAGGCGCTGTATGGTTTGCACTTTAGCCAAAATGCACAAGCTTCATTTCCCTGTTAGTCAACACAAGTTAGAGAAATGTTTAGATTTAGTCCATTGTAACATTTGGGGACCATGTAATAAGGTAGCCTATGATGCTTCAAGATATTTCTTGACAATAGTAGAAGATTACAATAAATGTACATGGATTTACACTTTGAAATACAAATTTGATGCTAATGTTGCTTTACAAGGATTTTGTAATATGTTTAAAAATCAATTTGAGACTAAAACAAAACAATCAGAAGTGACAATGGGAGTGAATTCAACATGAAGATTTTTTTACCTTGAAAAAGGAATTGTACATTAAACCTCTTTTGTTGAAACTGTACAGCAAAACTCTGTTGTGGAGAGGGAATACCAGCATATTCTCAATGTAGCAACGGTCTTGAAATTTCAAAGTAATATTTCTATAAAATACTGGAATGACTGCGTGTTGACTACAATTTATCTCATAAATAGAACTCCATCACATCTCTTAAACTACAAAACACATTTTGAACTTTTTCTCAACACAAAATTGAATTATTCCCATCTTAAGATTTTTGTATGTTTAGCTTTTACCACTACCTCGACTCAAAATAGGCATAAATTTGATCCAAGAGCGAGAAGGTGCTTATTCCTAGGATATCCCTTTGGTATGAAAGGGTATAAGCTGCTTGACTTAGGGATTAAGAACACATTTTTCTCAAGAAATGTTACATTCCACAAGAGCATTTTTCCTTGCAAGTGTAGTAACTTGTTAAACACCAGCTTCATATCTGATCCATCTAATTTACCCTTTGTTCAAACACCAACCACATATCAGTCTCATTCCCTTGGACCTCAAGTCTCAAAATCTATCCAAGCTTGCAATAACAGCAGTATACCACCAATTGCTTAGAGTCCACCACTAATTATAAAAAATCCATCAACAGCAGAATCAGATTACTTAAGCTCCCTAAACGAGTCAGAATCAAGTCCAGAGAATCATTTAATGAACTAGAAAACACAACCTCACCATCTATTTCCACAAGCCTTCACTTACCCAGATGATCCACTAGAATCAGAAAAAATCCTCCATATTTACAGGATCTTGTATGTCAATAGGCCATCTCATCCATACAACTTCAAGAGTTTAAAGAGCAAAAGGTCGTTCCAGCTTCAGTTAATCATTTTTCACTTGAACCAACTCTTTCATATCATAGATTGTGACAAGCACACTAAGCCTTTATAACCTATATTACGTCTCATATAGAACCACAAACTTACAAAGAGGCATTAGAATTATCAGATTGGTGCAAGAAATTGGAGAGTGAAATTGATGCACTTGAACAGAACCGTACATAGGTTATCACAAACTTACTAAAAGAGAAATCAGCCATAGGTTACAAGTTGATTTTCAAGATCAAGTACAATTCAGATGGGTCTATTGAAATATACAAGGCACATCTATTTGCCAAGGGGTACACTCAACAAGAAGGCCTAGACTGTCGTGAGACTTTTTCACCAGTTGCAAAAATAGTCACTGTCTGAACCTTGTTAGCAGTGGCAGCCATTAACGTTTGGTTTTTATACTAATTTGATGTGAATAACGCCTTCGTACATGGAGATCTTAATGAAGAGGTGTATATGAAATTACCCTTAGGTTACTCGAGGGCTGCTCAACCTAAGATCAAAAAGTTGTTCAAAAGTATATATGGTTTAAACAAGCTTCGCAGCAATGTACTCAAAGCTGTCAAATTTCATTACAGGGCTTGGCTTTTTTCAATCGAATGCATATTGCAGCTTGTTTACTAAATTTCAAGGAGGTTCATTCATTGCTATCTTGGTATATGTAGATGACATTATTGTGGAAAGCAATGACATGCAATCTGTCAATTTCCTAAGATTGTTGTCGAATAAAAATTCAAAATAAATGATTTGGGAGTATTAAAGTACTTTCTGGGCATTGAGATAGTAAGATCAGAATATATAATTATGGTTTGTCAGAGGAAATATGCCTTAGATATATTGGCAGACTCAGGCAGAACTGGTACTACACCAGCAATGATTTCTCTAGACCAGAATGTCATTCATCTATGTACAGAAGACTTGTTGGAAGACTCCTCTATTCACTGTAACAAGACCTGATATATCCCATGATGTCCAACTTCTCAGCCAATATATGGATAAACCCAGAATTCCACACCTACATACAGCAAACAAGTTTCTTTTCTACATTAAGAGAAGTCCAAGACAAGGGCTGTTGTATACATCATCATCAACATTACAGCTTCAAACTTACATCGAATCTGACTGGGATGCATGTCCAGATACACGAAGGTCCGTCACAGGCTACTGGATTTTCTTAGGATCTTCATTAATCTTTTGGAAATCATAGAAGCAAGATACAATTTTTAGGTTCTTTGTAGAGGTAGAGTATAAGGCCATGGCAAGCACTTGTTGTGAATTAACATGGTTACGATTCCTACTCAAAGATTTTACAGTATGTCATCCACAAGCAGCTCTCCTATACTTAACAAATCAGGGATTCATATTCCTGCAAATCCAGTCTTCCATGAGAGAATTGAACATATAGAGCTTGATTGTCATTTAATAAGATATAAGGTTCAAGAAGGAAGTGTAGTAACTAAACATGTGAAGACAAATGCACAAATTGCTGACATTCTAACTAAGGCATTAAGCTCATCCAACTTTTATTTTCATTTGGCCAAGATGGGAGTAAAGGATATATGCTCTCCATCTTGCGGGGATGTTGAAGAATGAATTGCCATATGGATAAGCTACGTAAGCATTCTAAGGAAGCATTCTAGAAGAATGAGAATACATCAATTCGCGTGAAGAATATATTGTTGTTGCTAACAGAAGAATAATGTAGAACATGGAGATTCATTCTCTTTCCAATTCTAATATGTAGCTTGTACAGTATCCATATTGTTATATAAGTTGTAAATATTGATACATTTGCTGAGTTAGAGAAAAAAGAATTCTGAATTTTATCATTCTTCTTTGCACACATTTACTTTATTTTGTGATAAGTTCTTTTGTTTATGAGTACGACTGTTGTCTGAGGTGAATCCATTTTTTAATTACTTGTAACCATGGATGTGCAAATTCACCTTTTTTAAAATACTTTTTTTTTTTTTGTGGAAATGGTTTTATGTAATTTAGATGTTTGACTATTTGTCAAGTTAGATTATCTCCTACCTTATTGTTTCACACTACACTAATCAGAACCTGCATAGAAAGCTTTACATAACTCCTTTGCAATAGAATCCGTCAATCAAAGTTACAATATCTTCTATTAGTAATAATAGCATGCTTGAAACTTTAATATCACAGAATATCGAATATGGACCTCAAAGTTGAGGTTCTATGAGGAATAATATTTCCAATAGCATTCAATGTAAGATTTAATAAGCTACTCTCAAATAGATGCCAGCATGAGCACCAATCCAGAAAATGAATTGCAGAGTGCTTCTTCATGTTCACAAGATGCACTAAAGCCATCGTTTGAACCAATTCGCATCTCCACAGTTGAGGAAATTATTGGGTTATTTCCTCTTATGAGGAGGAAAGCCCATGTTTGGAATTTTATATTATAGCCCAAAGTCTATTAGGGTGTTAACCCTAATGATTAATATAAATATAAGTAGATTTAAGAAAATAGCAGTCCAACCCCTTTTTGAAAAGAAAGGAAAAATGTTTTTTTTTTTCTTTTCAAAATAGGAGTCCTATTTCATATTGTTTTACCGAGATCTTTATTATCTCGAAGAAATATACATTGTAACATTTAGTTTTGATTAGAGAAGACTTTGTGTACCTGTTATTTGATTGATAGTGGAGGTTTTGACTGGACGGGGTCCCGTATGTTTTCCTCACATCGGGGAAGTTTTTCATATAAAATAATTGCTTTTGTTATTATTGTTTTTATGATTGGTTTTTTTTAGAATATTTTCAATATATAGAATTTTTAGGAAATGCGTTTTACTTATTTGCTTTTGAAAGAAGAATTATTCCATTGTGTGTTTATTTGTTTGTATCTCTCCTGACAAATGTATTAGAGCCAAATTCTAAGATTTGGGTTTTAGATTATAGAAATGAATTTGGGTAAAATGATTAACTTGAATGGTTTAAATTATGGGAAGAACAAAATGGAAGATCCTCTTCATGTGAAAGATTATTACCTACTAGTGTTTACAGCTGAAAAACCGAATAACAAGTCAGATGAAGAATGAAGTTTAATGTATTGACAAGTATGTGGTTATATCAGCAATGGGTAGATGATAATGTTTTGAATCATGTTAGTGAGGAGACACATGCTCATACTCTTTGGAATAAGTTCGAATAGTTATATGCTAGAAAGATTGGAAATAATAAGATGTTTCTATTTAAGCAGATGATGACATCGAGATACCATGATAGATCTCCTTCAATCATTTGAATACATTCCAAGGAATTATTAATTAGTTGGCTGGAATGGGTATTAAGTTTGACGATGAGCAGGGGTTAGGTTGCTTGGTTCATTACCAGACTCATGTGAGATGCCATGAGATGCTTAGAACTTCATTATCTAACTCTGCTTCAGATAGTGTTATCACAATGGATTTGGCCAATAGTAGTTTGTTAAATGAAGAGATGAGAAGAAAAATCATAGGGATTTTCTTCACAGTCAGAAATATTGGTTGTAGAAAAGAGGAAGATGAGTAAGAATAAAGGTCCGAAGAATAGAGATGGAAGTAGAGGCAAGTTGAACAAGTTTGCGAATGCCGAGTATTATCATTATAGGAAAAAGGGACACATCAAGAAATATTACAGGCAATGGAAAGAAGAAAATGAGAATGAGAATGAAGCAAAGGATGAGGATGACAAAGATGGTGATGATAGAGTTTCTACCACCACTCCTGCAGACTTCCACATTATTTATGATGATGGGATGATCAATTTTGCAAGTCATGAGCCTAGTTGGATGATTGATAGTGGTGCCTCCATTCATGCTAAATTGCGGAAGGATTTTTTACATCTTATAAATCTGGTGATTTCGAAACTATAAAGATAGGTAATGATAGCTTAGTTAAAGTCACAAGTATTGGAGATGAATAATGGTTTGAGGTTAGTTTTTAAAGATGTGAAGCATATTCCAAACATCCATTTAAACTTGATTTCTATAGGAAAACTTGATGATGATGGGTATGTTAGTACCTTTAGTAATGGCCAGTGGAAGCTTACTGGGGACGCTACAATTGTGGCTTGAAGCAAAAAGATCTCTACGTTGTATGTTTTGCAAGCAAAGCTCTCCAGTGAAATTGTTAATGCAATGGATGATGATTGTATGGTAGAGTTGTGGCATAAGAAACTTTCTCACATGAGTGAGAAAATATTAGCTATATTCGGAAAGAAATGTGTACTAAGTAGACCAAAAAGTACACATCTAAAAATGTGTACTCTCTGTTTGTCTCGGAAGTAGAACAGAGTATCTTTCAAGAATTCTCATCCTTCGAGAAATTTCGAAATACTGAATTTAGTACATTCAAATTTGTGTGGTCCTATGAAGACGAAAACACTTGGCGACTCCAGTTACTTTATAACCTTTATAGACAATCATTCAAAAAAAAATATGGGTTTATACTTTGAAGACACAAGACCAAGTGTTGACCATGTTTAAGCATTTCTAGGCTTTGGTTGAGAGACAATCTGGGAAGAAGTTTAGGTGTATTCGAATATATAATGGGTGAGAGTGTTCTAGTCCTTTCGATGATTATTGCAGACAATAGGAATCCGACGTCAAAAGACAACTTTAAAAACTCTCCAACTAAATGTCATAGCTGAAAGGATGAACAAAACACTAGTTGAGAGCATGAGATATTTACTTTCTCAAGCCTGGTTGCCAAGATTCTTTGGGGTGAGGCATTGAGCACGATCGTACATGTGTTGAACCTTACACATTGTGTTCCCTTGTAGTATGATGTACTAGATAGAGTTTGAAATGGTAAGGATGTTTCTTTTGATCACTTGAGTGTGTTTGGGTGTAAAACATTTGTGTATGTTCCTAAAGATGAGAGGTCCAAGCTTGATGTGAAAACGTGACAATGTGTATTCCTTGGTTATGGTCAAGATGAGTTTGGATACAGGCTTTATGATCTAGTTGAGAAGAAAAATGTGAGAAGCAGAGATGTATTTTTTTGAAGATTGGACAATTTAGGATACTCAAAAAGTAGAGAAATCCGTACATCAGAAATGTTATAGTTTGATTAATTTAGATCCGATTCCTATGAAGAAGTTGCCAAACCAAATTGAGGATAATGTTTAGGATGGCCACCAGGTATAGGTGATGTTGATGCTCCCTTATAGGCTCCGGCATATGATGAGACTGATGAGTAATTGATAGTGCCAAATGATACAGCAGAAGTTTCACCCGAGGTTATACTCAGGAGGTTTACCAGAGATCGACATCTTTTCACATGGTATTCAACATAGCAGTGTACTATTGACTGATAGAGGAGAGTCCGAGAGTTATGCAAAAGTCATGGAGAATGAACATAAGATATAGTGGGTTGAGGCGATGCAAGATGAAATTTAATCATTGCATGATAACCACACCTTTGGGTTAATGAAGCTACCTAAGAGTAAAAGAGCTATGAAGAACAAGTGGATCTACTGGTGAAGCAAAATGAGTTCACTTTATGACCATGAGATAAAGCTAGATTGGTTGTAAAAGGGTTTGCTCAAAGAAAATGTGTTGATTTTGACGAGATCTTCTCTTTAGTTGTTAAGATGTCATCTATTCGTATAGTCTTAACTTAGAAGTTGACCATATGGATGTAAAAACTTCTTTCCTTAATGGTGTTTTTGAAGAGGAGATTTATATGGAGCAGCCAGAGGGTTTGAAAGGGAAAGAGTATTATGTGTGCCACTGAAGAAAAGTCTTTATGGTCCGAAGTAAGTACCGAGACAGTGGTACAAAAACTTTGAGTTTGGTATGGAGGAGCAAGGCTACAAGAAAGCAACTTCTAATCACTGTGTATTTTTCATAAATTTTCTTATGATAATTTTATCATTTTATTACTCTATGTTGATGATATGTTGATTGTTGGTAGGAATGCTTCAAGAATTGATAGGTTGAAAAAATAATTGAGTAATTCTTTTGCCATGAAGGACTTGGGACAAACAAATAAGATTATTGGCAAAAGAATTAGTTGTGGCAGGAGTGTCAAAAAGTTATATTTGTCATAGAAGGAATACATTAAGAAACTACTTGAGAGGTTCGGTATGGACAAAGCTAAAGTGGTTAAATATTCTCTTGCTACCACTTCAGATTGAGCACTGAGTAATGTCCTTCTACAGATAAGGAAAATGAAGACATGGAATGAGTTCCTTATGCTTTAACAGTATGAAGTTTGATGTATGTGATGGCCTGCACAAGACTAGGTATAGCCCAAACAGTTGGTGTAGTTAGCTTTTTCCTATCAAATCCCAGAAAATAGCATTAGAATGCAGTTACCATCATGAGGTATCTTTGAGGCACTTTCAGTTTGAGACTTGGTTTTGGAAATGGGCAACCGCTGTTAATTGGCTACACAAATGCAGATATGGCATGAGATGTGGATACCTGCAAGTCTACATCGAGTTAGTTGATTACTTTAGCAGGTGGGGCTGTAGCTTGGCAATCAAAATTTCAAAAGTGTATTATCCTTTCTACGACAAATGCATAATTCATTGCAACAACAAAGGCAACTAAAGAGTTGTTATGGTCAAAGAAGTTCATGAGAAAACTTGGTTTTAAGGAGCAGAGTTATCTGTTATTTTGTGATAGTCAGAGTATTATTTATCTTGCTAGAAATTCCAGTTTTCTTGCAAGATACCATTGGATCAGGGATGTGTTGAATGAAAAGTTGCTAAAACTTGAGAAAGTTCATACCAATCATAATAGTTCAGATATGTTGATGAAGACACTACCACAAAAAAAGCTTGAAGATTGTTTTTCAATTACTGGAGTGTTGAATTCCTACATATAGTTGGAAGGGTGAGATTTGTTGGGTTATTTCTTCTTATGAGAAGGAAAGCCCATGATTGGGATCATATATTATTGTCCAAACCCCACTAGGGTGTTAACTCTAATTATGAATATTAATACAAGAAGATTGGAGAGAATATGAGTCCAACCCGTTTTTGAAAAGAAATGAAAAACAACTTTTTTCTTTTCTGTGCCCAGATTTCATCAAAATTTCGATCCTAAGTCGTCCGTGGTCCGATTGAGCTGAAATTTGGAGGAACTGTTCACAAGACACAAAACTACAATTGAACAGTGGAGATCAAATTTTGAGTTCACGAGCATTAGTTAATGTGCATGAATAGTAATCAAATTTGTTGGTATATTTTTCGTATTTCATATTATTTTGTCGAGATCTTTGTTATCTTGAAAAAATATACGTTGTAGCCTCTAGTTATAATTAGAGAAGACTTTGTGTACCCATTATTTAATTGATAGTGAATGCTTTGTCTGGACAGGGTCCCATGGCTATTATTCCAGACATCGAGAAAGTTTTTCACGATAAATAATTGCTTGCATTTTTATAGTTTGGTGTGGTTAATTTTGAAAATATGAAGTTCGACCCAAACTACACTTAGAGGGGGGTGCATATGTGTAAATACGGAAATTAAAAATTGTAATTAATTAGCATTAACTAATTATTCTAGATGGTTATGCAATCAGTTCAATTATCCTATATTCGAATACATAAATAAAACAATAACTAACGCACGTGTGTGATCACGGAGAAACCCCAACTAGGTAAAAACTTCAAACACTTAGCCAATCAAAATACACTATAAACGTTTTATAATTTACAATCCGCCGACAAGACGACGATACGACCTTTCTGACCTCCTGACTGCAATTCCCACAGCTCTCTTGGATTTTGTGCTCCTGCACTAACTATCAGCTGTAATTTTCAAAACTCTCATGGATTGCGCTCTCCTGCAGCAACTTTCAACTTTATGAAATCGTCTTCTCTTGTGGATTAACAAAGAACACCACGTTCTTCAACGACTTCAGAATTCTAACACATATGGAGGAAGCAACAGTTTGATATTTGGATTTAGACTATGATGTTTTCAGCACTAAGAATCAATTGAAGAATGAAGGTTGAAAGCTAATTTGCGAAGAGGATATGAAGACTGTATAGATTCTCAATGTTCAACCTTAGAAAAATTTGTTTTGCGCGTTTGGTATTTATAGGTTAGGTTAAGGAATGAATGTGCCATGTAAAAAACATTTAAAAAACGAATTAAAAAAATTTTCGAATATATCGCTCGAGCGAGGGATGAGCGACAGTCAAGCGATAGGTTGTCGCTCGAGCGAAGGCGAGGCGACAGGCGGGTGACGCAGTCTCTGTTTCTGACGCTCGAGCCAAACCTTGACGACATTCTTGTAAAATTCCGCCGTCGTTCTTTTCTTATTTTCCATTCTTGAACCCTATATCTAATATACCTTAATTTTCACTAATTGCACATAACTCCTCGACTTTTACAACATATCAATTTTGGTCTCTTTTGTTCACAGACTTACCAATTACATCAAATACCCAACAAGCTCCCCTTTGGCATTTTTTTTTTTGACAAAACTACAATCTAAAGTCAAGGCAATAGTAAAATAAAATTACAGACTCAAAGACTAACACAACCAATAACTGTCTTGATCGAATTCTTCTTTTCATGTATCAAACTTATTTCCTGAAATAAACAACTCAAATACTCATTGTAAAATGTATGTAAAACAATACTAAGTGTAAAATCAATTCAAGCAATTAAAAGTGTAAAAATGAATGAAGCATTACTAACTTATAACTCATTTTCCAGTGTCATATCACATACTAAATTAAGATTTAATATCAATGCAACCCAACATATCAAAACGAAACATTGATATTATAAACATAAAAACTTAATTAGCAATACTGAATTTATTATTTAATCAAAAAAATGTGTAGATACATCATGTCAAGTAAGATAAAATAATATACATCCTAAAAAAAAAAAATACTATTCCATTACAAAAAATACTACTCCATCTTCAACAATATACACTTACCTACTCCCCCATTTTTATCACAAAATAACAAGGGGCAACCTAGCAACTAATCTGCACCGACATCATCATCAGTATCAGTCCCCCCCATCAGAAGCTGTACCATCATCCCAATATCGACGAATCCATTGGACCCACGTTGAAGATAACTAACAGTACCACGAGAAGCGTAGTAAACTCAGTAAATACCTCGATTGAACACATGATACGCATGAGATGCATGAAGGCACGCAAAACGAGGCAAATAAGTTAAATGCAACGTGCCCTAGCATGGATCCACAGAATGATAACGTGAAGTCTAGACATAGGTGACGTGAGATATGACGCGCCATGAAAAATGCCTCGGTGACGTAGCTTCACCTCGCGATGTCAACACTAGATGGAAAAACAAACGACACAAGCAAACTATACTAACAACCTCAACATGATCAAGATAGTTAATGTGTATAAACGAAGTGATAATATGAATTAATAACACTGAACACATAGAACAACCACGTGGTGATATACATAAACCAACGAACACACCTACATTTCAACAAAAAGATGCCTTAACCACAAACCACCAACTAATCCTAATCCAACCTCCAACACCAAACCAAATAAAAATGAAGAAAAAGAATGAAGAACATCAAACAAATCAAAAAATCGTGCAAAAAATGGTCCAAGAATCCAATTTTCGTTGCAAAATAGTGCAATAAGTGGTGACATTGTGTGAGAATGCACAAACCATGTAGTACAGACGCCAAATTGAGGCAAGAATGACCAAAAACCAAAAACCCAAAAGAAATTGAAAGAAAAAAAAGAGAGAAAATAGGAGTTTTAGTGATTTAATTTTTGAAAATTGTTGATTCATTGAACTAGCACCACAATTTAATGATTTGGAATGTGTAAAATGTGGGTAAAATACAAATTTGATGTGGTTGGTGAAATTTAGGAGAATTGGAAAGGGAAAAAAATGGGAAGGTTTGTCAAAAACCCTGAAAAATAACGTTAAAATTCAAAAATACGTGTTGTCGCTCGAGCAAGGGTCAAGCGAGAAGCGAGCGAGGAAGCTTCTGTTTTTATTGCTCGAGCGTAGCTTAGCGGAAAGCTAGAGGAAAACTTTTGACAAAAATAGCACTGGATTTTTAAACTAAAGAAAATATCGCCTTTTTTTTTTATAAGAAAAACAATCCATCGACATATAGATGAACTCTAAATATGCATGTGTTCACAAGTAATGTGTTATTGAATCACATAAAATTTTCCATGTACTGAAATCAAGCTAAAATAGAGTAAAGTTTATAAATGACTCACGTATGTTAAGTGCCACTATATTCTCCTGAACATGACTCCAAACCTTAAATTTGTGAGAAATGACATGCAAACATCACTATTAAATAACTATTTTTCTTACTAATGAAAGTCAAATCCATAAGATTTTTAGGACCAGAAAACGAGCTCAAATATATGAATGTTTTTCTTTTCTCCCCGTGAATTTGAGCATATATTTTTATATCCCGTTTCTTAATTATTGCATCTTATATGCAGACTCTTGTCCATTAAGCGACTAAATTGACCCCTGTAACGAGCTTTAGGCCGGTTAACCCAAGTAAGTTGACCATATGCACCAAGTTATGAGGGCCCATCGGGCTTAATTACTCGAGTCATCATCTCAGTTAAATAATTCACTTGATTGGCTAGAAAATCAACCTTGCTAGAGAAATTCTGACTTTTACTCCTAGTCACGAGTTTACGACACCTAGGTCTTGTGTGTCCCAGTGCACGACAATGGTGTCAGTGGGAATAAACCTAGGTTCAAACCTGCTAGAAGGTAGTTGTTGGTATATAGGACGATTTACTCTGTTGTCTAGTAGGTCTTGATCCAATGACATTGTGTCCTTGGGTTCAGGATTAACAGTATTCCGAGCTTTGTTGGTGGTTGGGACGAACGTGGTCTTGGATGTACTAGCAGTAGTATTACCATTTTGAATATAACACAAACCATGCCTATTTTCAACAGGCTTGTTCATCTCCAACAGATTATTGAGTTTCTGTGTACCACTCATGAATGAATGAAGTTGAGTATTATATTTTTCAAGATCACTTGTTAAAGATCTAACTTTGACATCTAAGTTCTCATTAACAAATTTCAACTCATTAAGACTTTTGGTAGAGTCCTGTAGGTCACCTATGAGTTTCCCTCTTTCTCTCTTTCAAGTTCGTTTAACTTTTTCAGAACAGCTTTATTGACCTTTTTGATTTTTAGACTCTCCTTAAATAATTTTCGATAAGACTCATGAATATCAGTCTCATGCTCGGACTCTTCCTTAGATGTTTCACTACGTTCTTCATTCTCTACTTTCTCACTATCCTTATCGGAATCAATCGTATCTATAAATGGGAAGGCCATAAAATTTTGTTAATCTTCATCACCAGAAGTATCACTCTGAGCACTTGAATCTGACTCATCATCACTCAAGATCACTATTAATGCCTTCGTGTTTCTTTATTTGAACTCTTTTTCAAGTTAGGACATTCATTCCTATAGTAACTGTAACCCTGACACTCATGACATCTAATAGATTGAGTTTTTTATTAGCAGTCCTAGAGTTACTCATTTCATGCCTATCTTTCACGAATTTACTAGGGAATTCATTTTTCCGTTCTTGAGACTTTCTCCTATTCTTCATCGCCTTCTGGAATGTTTTAACGAAATAATCTATTTTGTCGTCCCTAACCGTCTCAACATCAGTAGACTGACTATCTTCTTCTCTAACAGTGTTCATGACTATAATTTTAACCTTTTAATGTTGAGAAACAATGAGTTCATATGTTTGAAGGGATCCTATGAGTTCTTCAATCTTAACGGCATCTAAGTCCTTACTTTCTTCAATTGCGGTGACTTTAAATCTAAACCTTTTAGGTAGGGATCTAAGAACTTTTCTAACGATCTTAAACTCGAAAATCTTTCCACCTAGGTTAAAACTCGAATTAACTGTGACATTCAGCTTCGCATAAAATTCTTCGAACGATTCATTGTCCTTCATTCTAATTTTTTCAGACCTAGAGGTTAACTTCTGCAATTTAGAATTTTTAACAGTTTAGCTTCCTCGTGTGTGGTTTCTAAAATGTCACAAACTTCTTTAGCAGTCTCACACATCGAAAGTCTTTTAAATTTTTAAGCAGATATAGCCATGAATAAGGCATGAATGCTCTTATTGTTCCAGTTACACTCTACTAGATCATCTTTAGTCCAAAGTAAAATATCAGTAGGTGTAACTACACCAGCAACAGTAGTTGAAGGTATAGTCCACCCAATTTGAACGCTCATCCAAATACACTCATCCAATACTTTAAGAAAAGCTCTCATTCGAACTTTTGAATAAGCATAATTGAGCCATTACAATGCACTTCAAATGCAATAGTCAATTTCATCCCATTTTATCTACTTTTGACTTAGAGTGCATCATGTTTGTTAACCATCCTTATAATTAGTATAAGGGCTTTCTACATTTTCTCCTTCATAGAAATTTTCTATGATTTATAAGGTATAAGGAATATAATTTTTAAGATAAGTTACCCACACAATTTTTTAATTATGAATGTATTATATGAGTAGTATTGCAACCCTCACATATCTTGGTTTAGGCTCAAACGTAGAGTACATTGATTCTTTTAAAAGTTCGATTCATCTATCAGATACACAATATCCATTTTCCATATTACACCTTAAATCATATAAAATGATTATCAACGTCACGTAGAAGTCAATACACTGTTATTTTGTGTTGTTATCTCACAAAATATACATATGAAAAGTCACTTTCACTTGTTTATTGTCTATCAATGAATAATTAGGCATCTCAACCAATTAAATTAACCAAAACCAAATGGCAAGCCATTGGTTTGGTTCAAATCTGTCCAATGAACTCTCATTTCTATAAAATTGAATCACTTATCAACAAATTAATGCATATCGTAACGAACAATTTTAGAACACGAAAGGAGTCCATTTTATAGAGGTTGACCCTTCATGCCGCTTGCCGACCTCCTACCTTGTCGCTCATGGGTGAAAGGTGAGGACCGATGTTTGCTTGGCGCCTTCTCCTATTTTTGGACAACAATATCCCATATACAATTTATTTGAGATATTATAAATAATATGCCACAGTCAACAAATGTTGTTCATGTAAAAATCATGATCCTTATTGTAAATATAATTTAGTATGCACATAAAATTCATTTTAAGACCGTTGGGGACTTTACACCGATCACACTATGTGTGTGCGCGTTCATACATATTATTATTATTCATTATATCTTTTGTATAAGCATGAAATTGAATGAAGAATCGACTTACGAAAACGAGTATATATATATATATACTTCGATGAAAGCCATTTCGTTCTTCAATTTAAAACCTTAAGATGAATTTGCCTTACATCGGTGCTAGCGATTTTCCAGAAATTATCTTCCAAGATACAATGACCACGTCTAGCCATAGGAACACTCCAAATGTCTTAGACCAACAAACTTGAACGGTGTTTCCTCTCTACCACAACCATGACTTTAATGTAAAAAGAAATCACTTCTATAAAGTGTTTTTAAGCAAAACCAAAGTGTAAATATTGAATGGAATGAATAATAAACGTCCTAAAAGTCCTTTATGTAGAAGGTGAATGAGTTTAGTTGGAGAGACAGAACCTAGAGCTCAACATTTTTCATGAAGGGATGTAACCCGTTCCACTGATCGCCCACTGGCCATTTGGCGCTCGAGCAGTGCAATGCAATGACTTATCATTCGCCTGGTGTTGGCCTGCTGCTTGAGTGGTGGCAGCTTCACATGTTGAATTTTGATTTTTCCTTCAAACTTTGACCACAATTTATCATTCATTTAAAATTGATTTTCGAGATTTCAAATAAATTACGACGATCTACTCAACAAGTAGAACAAAGTAGTGTATTTACTTTCTTAATTTGACTATCAGATCAAGTCCGAATATTTGACCAAAGTTAACATAAAGCCACTTTTCAAGGTTTATACTTGAACCAAAATTTCAATTCTTAAACCAAATTCCAACACTCTTGAGTTGCAATAAATACATATATCATATATGTTTATCAGTTTATGTATTATGTATATGCGAGCATGCATTTGAAGGAATACCATTTTGCATGGCATTATATTTTTGATCAATTATTTTCATTTTTTCTAAACCATTTTCCCTTTTTCTTTTGTCTACATTTTTAAGACAAAAGTCTAATTAGTAATAATGGTGATTGTTGTAATAGAAGATAAGAGTTTTAAATTTTCAAAATTAAAAGTTTCTTTTTAATCCAAAATTAAAACTAATAATTTTAGTGTAACTTATATTTTACTTGGATTAATTTTCATTATTATGGGGGTTGATTTTTATATTTCATTGGAAAATATAACCTTAAAAAAATAACTCGAAGGATTATTCTCTATACATTTCTATATTATATTCTATAGTTTTAGCAACTCGATAAATGCACTTTTTTTTTAATCTCCGCGTGGTCGTACATATAGAAGAAGAATTAGTTTTTGTGATCTACTGATTCCTTTTCCACTGGGTTTTGGTTTTTGGTTGGGGCAACGGGTATATTTTTCTCAACTTATTATTGAACTTCACTGCATTACTATCATGAAACACACGTCGAAATTTCAAGCTGTTGACATAAATAATAATTTTATCACAAAAAATAAATAAAACTATAATGACGGCTTGTTACAATTTTTTTATTTGTTGGATTTATGGGAAATATTAGGCTATTGCCTTGTTAATTTGCAGGCCGGTATAATGGTTGAGAACATATTTGAGTCCTGCACACTCTACCTTCTTGTAATGAGAAGAAAATAGGGCGAGAAAAGGATCTTGACTAATTACCTGGTGAAGAAATTTGAACTTTGCATGTATATCTTACCCTCAAGGAATGGATACAAAATTTTGTTCGTAGTCATCTTTTCATGCCTTAAGACCTTTTGATTTAATGTCCGTTTGACATGACTTTTAAAACCTTAAAATTGCTTTTGAAACCTTAAAACTACTTTAGAACTCGTTTGGTTAATTTTATTTCTGATAATTAAAAGACCTTTTAGAGGAATCAATCCGACGTGGCTTCCATTAAAAGTACTCTCGAGGTAGAAAATGCTTTAAAAAATTAATATTCAAACAAAAATCAATGTAATTTCTTTTCAAATATTTTTCTACAAAAAGTAAAAGTAAAAACAAGAATTCCCCTGCCTGTAATTCCTCCTTTTTTACTGTAGTCCGAGGCGTCGGGATATAACAAGGTGTAAGGAATTTTCACTGGCCCGTCTCGACTCCTCAAGCCCTGGTCTTTATTCCTCTCTGTTATTTCGCTTTCTATTTTGACCAGTTTGGTGCTAAATCTGGCAAATGCCTCTTTTTCTTCATCCGAAGGCCACTCGCTAGTGTCTCTTTGTCCAAGGTAAATCTCTTCTGTTGAATGCTTGGAGAGTATCTCTATAATCGACACACCAAGGAGGGTTTGGAACTGGGCAGTAATTGTTTTCAAGAAGAACAAATTCGGGTTTTCTTCAAGCTTAGCATGCTCATGAGTGTCAGGCATGAATCGGCGGCTTACAGTGGGGCGATTTGGAAGGAAACCGGCATAAGGATATTGTCCGAAATTGACAGCTGTATGAAGAGCAGAAGCTGCCCAAATGATTATTGTGCATGTCGAATAAGTTTATCCTTTGTCTGCATTTTAGGCCACCACGGCTTGTCTTTTAAATCTCCATGGCCTTCTTCACGAAGCTCCTTCCACCATGATTGAAGTTCTGAATCACATTGGATCATGTCATCTGTCTTGTAATAGATAGAGCAATAGTCGGTGACCCAGTCTTTAATTGCTGACCAAATCTCAAGCCCATCAACAGCAAAAGGATAATCCTCTATGAGAAGTCTAAGACCATGACGATGGTTCGGGTCTTTAACTGCCACTCCTCTGAATAAGCAAAGTAATTGAAGGTTAGCGAGATTGTGAGAACAATAGATTTTCCTTTTCTCTTCAGTTTCCCTTTTTAGCTCCAAAAGATTACTTTTTAAACCGTCCTTTTCTTTGCATTGGATAGATTACGGTATGTGGAAAAATTTCTTTAAATGGGGTATTTGTCCTATAAATATATTTTTCTCTTTAATACGAGGACTCATAGTCAACAAATTCTGTATCCCTCAGCATATTTCTGTGTTATTTACTCATATATTATAAATTCTAACAGAAACAAATCAAAATCATTAAGAATGGTCGCTGTAAAATTTTCTGACTGACCTTTTGAGCAGATCCTCAGGCATATCTTGCTGGAAAGACTGTTCTCTCAAATATTCCGCCTGCATTGATAAGTGTATGCCGAGCTAAGGCATTTATGTTCATTGTATCACGGAAATGGGGTTGCAGTAGCTTGTATATTGGGTGAAGCACACTCAGCTGTCTGTTTGTTGCAATCACAAATGGCTCTATTACTGCATGGGTATTCAACCTGCATATCGAGATTGCAAGTTACAGCTTGATTAAGCTTACAATTAGTTCATCTTCTTTCACATGTAAACTTACCAGTGGCTAATGAGCTGATGATAACCAGAATCGTTCACTGCAACGTAAGCTTTAGCCAACTGCCATTTTGAGTTTTCAATTCCGTGCTCGGACAGAGTAAATACTTGGCTGATGGGATCATGTGTGTTTATGTCTGGTTGTTCTCTGCTCAATTCAATTGCCAGTGGCTTCAATGTCCCATTGTCTTGCAGCAAAAGGACAGTTCTACTCGCATATGTCTGTGTGGTCGTCGTGTTAATCTTTCTAAGGTATGGTATCAACACGTCATGATAATCCAATATGAACAGCTTGTTTTCTGCAATTGCCTGTGTTCACACAAAGTAACAGAATACATTAATTGAAGTAGAATACTTCATGAAGTATGATTTCAAGAACTCTGCTTTTTCCTTTTTCTCTTTCTATGTATGAATTAGAAAATGATTAAATAGGGAAGGAATGATATACTTCTTCTACCAATCTGCTCCCTTTTCATTGAACTATTTTGATTACCATATACTGTGGGATCTAGCTTGCTAGCAGGTGGAAATTCCTGTTAGGTAGAAAAGTAGTAAATAAATGCTAAATGAGATTAAAAAAAAAAAATAGTTGTTTCAAGGGTAAGAATAGAGTAACTGAGTAAGAAAATTTCTTTTACCTCGAGACGTCGAATAATAACGGGATTCACCCCGGCTATCATTTCTCGGCCAAATTCTTCATCTGTTCTCCATGCTGATTTATCTTCTGCAATTATTCCATAGAAAGCTCATATTTGTAATGGGGTAAAAATGCATCAAATTTTATTTAAGACACTCAAAGTATCAAATGAAGTTTTTAGATAGAAATCATATTGTACTTGAGATAATATCAGGTTCCGGGAATTTAAGAAGTTCCTTGAACGACTCCCATGGAAGGCATTCTCTTGTATTTCTTATTAGATGACTGTCTGCAAGCTCATCTTTTTTCTTTTTTTTGTATAAGTTATGTATGTCTTCGAGCTCGTCGAACTCATTGGAATTCTTTTTAAATACAGCTCTTATCTCTGGGATCAATACCTGACCCAGGGATTTAAGAGAAGAACTGATGAATTCTGAGAACTTCACAGGACTGAACCGCTCATCTCGTGGAACATAAATATTCAAATTTAGTAGTGGCAATCGACTTTCGACGTTTGGATCTGTAAACGAAACTCTGAAAAGTTATGATTTCTAAGTATCTATCAACTAAAATTGTATCGAGAGTTTTTACTTACCTTTTTTATTTGGTCGACGACCTGTTCTTCCTCTACGAGGGTATGGGAATTCCTTTGAACCACCAAGCACGGGACGTTCATAATCTGATCCTTTTTCAGGATTTCCCAAGTCATTATAGGATGCATAGTCATATACTCTGTCCCATTCCTTCAGCATGCCAGAACCATCTCCACGAAGATTAATGAGTTCGTCATCCCTATATGACCGCAGTGGTCCCGGAGTATTACATGGAAGGTATGTCTGATGATACATACAATTATTAAGTTGTCTTGTTCAATCGTAGAATGCACAAATTTCTTGGATGATAGAAATTTATTTTTTTCTTATTATGATATTTTTATTTTCTCATTTAGTCATTTTTCAGTGGAAGGTAGAAATACCTCGTATGCAAAGAAGACGCGATCATATTTATAACGATACGCAGGATAAACCCAAGAATTGCAGACAAATTGGAGCTGACCGTTCCCCGGAACATCTTCTAAAGTAACCTTCTTGAGGTAAAACTGGCCATGGTGATGGTTTTTGATAAGGAAAGCACCAGGGACTCCCATAGAGTCGTCCCAGTCAAATGTGATGTTGAATGTGGCATCATCTTTGGCAGACAACGAAGTGAATTTTGATACCCAACTCTCCAAGTATGCTTCTTTTCCAAGGTTCCCTCTTGATCCATTTTCTATAAAATTAACCATCAGTTTGATACCATAAAAGAGTACACCAATAGTTTATTGTTTAACCCATTAAATGGTAATAAACAAAATAATTTTTTATTTGATTGGTCTATATGCATTCCCTGCTACTGGGCTACAGAGAAATCAGAATAAGGCTAAGTTAAGTAGAATATATTCAAGCTAAGCAAAAGGTTGTAATATTCTGGTTCTGGATTTCTAGTTTTCTTACTACATTCATGGAACCGGGAGAATACTTCTTTCTTGGAAATTTTGTTGCATAGTAATTACAGTGAAAGATTACAAAATAAACCAATCTTTCATCAGAGTTTCTCAGAATTTTGTACATATAAGATGATGTACTATTATCAATTAAGAGTAATGGAATAAGAATCTATATTCATCCATTTAGGAGCCAAATTCAGTTCTAATAATTACGCAACATCTCTGGTAAGTATGACTGAACCTCTTATATGCTCTTTAGGTATTCCAATTTCCATTCAAAAACACGCTCTCAAGTAAATTCCTTGTTCAATTATATATAAAAATGTAGCAGTTATCATTACAAAAAAAAAAAAAAAGAAGAAAGAAAAAACGGATAAAAGAAGCGAGTTAGCATTTTTTTAACTATAAAACAATGCTGTTCTAGAGGAGGGAGTCGTAAGTAACCTGGATCCGCATGTGTAGCACTGACGAGCTGCAATGAGACACCTTTACTGAAAATTTCATAAACTCGATCAAGAAACGAAGCACCAACATCAGTCATATTTATAAAATTCTTTTTCCTTAGTACCACAGTGCCTTTAATCTTCCTCTCCTCAATCTTGGGTGAATCTCGAATCTTTCCACACACCATTCCAAGTAATTTCTCGAGCATTTCTGACGAAGAGCACGGTGGAAAAATCCCCATTGGAATAGACCTCTATTAGAATGTATTCAATACTTATCAGAAAACAAAATGGCATAAGATAGAAGGCTCTTATAGCAGTACTTCTCACCTAATTCCAAAGGGATTTATATAGCTGTTATACTCTTGACTTTGATTAACAATTTGAATATAATATTAACTAATGCTCTTTACAGGTTCATATGAATCACTTGTATAATATGAGTGTGGGGCAAAAGGAAATTACGATCAATGTGTCTTTTTGTTGAAGAGAAAGCTCAAGGAATTTATTCCACCTTGGATGATTTCTCATTAAGAAATTACATTTGACCATTAGGTAAGTATCATTAAATCTGCTTATTGACTTCTATTGCATTTTATATTGGTTGTCACCTCTTTAACTGAGACTTAGTTATTCGCATCTGCCATCCTAATGACTCCAGCTCATAGTGTTGGAAATTTGGGGTTTATAAGTTGGTATGTGAACTTTGAGTCAATATTTAATTGGGATCTGCAAACCGATTTTTTTTAGTGATTTCAAGGTCGAACTCGCTCTCTTGATGTTTGTGGTATATGTGGTAACACAATTTTTCATTCTTATGTTGGAAGATGAAAATCTTTTTCGACTTAATACGTCACACACAGCCATCTACATGTCCATGCTGGCTCGGGCTGCTTTCTTAAAGTTTGGCGACGCCCCCTCCTCTTGTAGTTGGAAATTTTAAATATACTTGATTAGTTAACATCTACTAGCTAGACAGTTGGGGAGTCCATGCCATTTCCAAAAAATCTGGGGTTTAGCATAATATTGTATCCCATACTAAATTTGAGACAAAAGCTGTACTAATCTAGCTTTTGTATTATGGAAAGAAAGAAATGTAGACAATGTACACGATTTATTTGAAAAAAAAAAAAAAAAACAATATAAGGACATTTTCATTATGTACACGAGTTAGGAGTGCACATTTTACGGGTGTACTATATAGGTGCTCTTGGGGTGAGGTGTAGCATGCCTGAATCTAATTATGGTTTGTGGTGGACGAACTAGATCAAAAAAAAGAGGGATTCTAGCTGTAAAATATCTAATGAAATTGTCGTTGAAATTGAATTCTTATTCAAAAAGAAAGATATCAAATATCTGTGTGATGGGTGGGTGGGTAAAGATTTATTTAACTAAATGTGGGTTAATATTTTGAGATTTTTCTTGTGAATAAGTGTGAAAAATGAAACATATGTGACATAATATTCTAAAAACATAGAAACTATCTATTGCATGATGTCAGCTTATCTTCTGAATATTTGATACGTTGAATTTGACAAAATCAACAAAGAGAAACAATGACAAAAATTTAAATTGTCTAGAAAGTTATTTAGCCCCTGATTCGCAAAGCTAAAAATCAGATTTTTAGTTGATTTTGATAAAAGTTGAAATGTGTATTAAAGAAATTGATAAAATTTGTGAGTTTAATAAAATATGTAGTTTAAAATGAGTTTTTTTTTTTAAAGTGAATTTCGTATATTGGGTCTCAATAGAGGCATAGTGCTCCACTATGTTTCAACCAGTGTTCTAAAAAGCGCGCCTAGGCGCGAAGCGTGATGAAAACGTTTTGCCTTTAGCCTAGCGAGAATTAAGCGGTCAACGACAATATTGATTGCTCAATGCTTGCCTAGGCGTTCATAGGCGCGCCACTACCTTATGCCCAAATTTTAAGTGGGCCCAATGTTTTTTATTTTTTTTTAAAAATTAAAATTCACAGAAGAAGATATTGAATTGTAGTCCGCTAAAGAGTTAGATTATATAAGATTTAAGTTATCTACGATTTGTAATTATGATTTTGAAACTTATCTTTATGTTGGAATTAAAGTAAATACAATATTTTATGATTTCAGATGTTTGATATGTATTATTTAATTTATTTCAATTATAGATTTTTTTTACAATGATTAAAAATTAAAATAAAATTTAAAATAAAAAACGCAGGCTCACCTAGGTTTGCAAAGCTTGAAACTTGATCTCCGCGCCTAGTCACGCTTTACGTTTATTAGAACACTGGTTTCAACAATGTCAGGTTTTGTAAGGTTTCAACTTTTGCTTCTGTTTTATATAGAAGAGCATTTAGGAACTACCTTGAGCATGCTTGCTCTAAAATCTATTTTAACTGCTTCCTTTATGATAATCATATAAAACATTTTCAAAAAATTATTCAAACGGATCCAAAATGAATTTCTTTCTCAATTATATTTTGAATTTTCAAAAATCTTACCAAATCAATCCTAGTGGTGGCAAACGGGCTAAGCGGCTCGTCGGCAGCGAAAAGATGACTCGTGGGCAACTCGGGCTTGTCAAATGATGAGTACGAGCCGAGCAGGTTGGTTTGATAGGCCAGCTGAGCCCTCTTTGCTCGCCGACGGGCGAGCGACTCGTGGGCTCATCCAAGGTGAATGGTATATCCTATTTTTTTCCTAAAAAAATGTTTATCTTTAAAAAAAATAAAAAAATTGCGAATGCGCGAGTCGGAACTCAGTTCAGCTCGTGTCGTCAAGAACCGAGTTCGTGTGCATATGGGCCGAGCCGGCTCATTTCCATCACTAATCGACCCTGAGTCATCTCCTAAAATATAATGTCAAGTAACACAACCTATCTTTTGGAATGATTAAATTGTGAAAATTCCTCCTTTCAGAAGTGTGAAATGGAGAAAGTTGTACAATATATCATATTAACGAATCGCTTGATAATTACAGTGCTAAATTCAAATTAAGTTCTTATTAGGGGGGAAAAACCCAGATTTCCTATTGTCATATTTTTGTAGGATCCGATGATTGAAAGTGATTTTTCCTAGATAAGCTTGTGATCTTGTACTATAAAATTTACAATCTTAAAAATCAAATATTGTGCTCGAGAAATTAAGAGTGAACAAATTGTAAGGTTAGACATTCAGTGTAAATTAAGAAAAAAAAAAAATGCAGCAAAATTTGTGAGTTATCGATTATCAAACATGCTAAATACTTAGTTGACCAAATCTAAGAGACGGGAGGAGGAATATTCAATGACCCGTTTGGTTGTGAGACATCATTATATATATCCCAACTTGACAGGAACAGGGAAGATGATTGAAGGAAAAAGGGTGGACCAAACTATTTATTTAATTCCTGTTTGTGATGATTAATTATGTGCAATTATTTATACCTTGACAGTTGGATGGGGTCCATGACGAGAAATACTTTAGGACTCATTTGTAGTATACCTTCCTTATAAGTCGTTCATTCAAGCTAAGAACCTTGGATGCTGAGTAAATTTACGTACCAACCCTGTAGTATGTATAATTCAACTAGAATAGCATATTCGTGTCTGATACGTGTTGGACACGTGTCAGTATTGACACTCTACGGACACTTTACCACAAATATTTTTTTATTAAAAATATTATATATTTTAACAAGAAAAATTAATAATTAGTATAAAATTAAATTAATACTATACAAATGAAGAATTTTAAATGATTTAGTCAACTTATTGACGAAATATCACATCGGCACTTTTTTGAAAAATCACGTGTCGAACATACGTATCAGTGTCGGTGCATTATAGCTTACCAACTTTTGTTTCTTTTTCTTATTTACATGTTCGACATTTGAAGTGTCGTGATTTAAATTGTAGACCATTCCACTAAGTTATTTGTTGCCCATGGCAGGATAATGTATTCGCAAGTCGTGTTTGTGCAACATGTGATATAAGTCAACCTAACACGGATGCTTTCAATTGTTCATTATATGAGGGTCCGATTTGCCACTTCAAATCACCCACTGGGTCATCTCGAGTCTTGTATTTTCGGTCTCAATTGTGGTAGGAGTTCTTTTAAAGTTTATACAACTGTTTTTAACCATAGTGAAAAGGTAAATTTCACATGAATTTGAGAAAAGTCGGGATGCTAACTTAGACATAGTGATCTCCATTTTCTTAACTACCACACGCTTTGATGGCAAAAGATATTAAAAATACATATAAGCAGTCGAAGTTTTCTAAGAAGCCACTTGATCAAGTTGTATTTCTTCTTCTCTTCCTCCTAGTAATGATAATAAAAGAATTTTGAACCAATGGACTTGAAGAACTATAAAGTTACGCGAAACATACATCTTTTTGAGAGTTGAAATTTGTTTGGCCTCCATTTTTTAAAATTTATTTTTTACAAATTCATTTTTAATTACACATTTTATGGGATCTACAACTTTTCAATTACACATATATTTCGTCAATTTTTTTCAAAATCTACTTCAAATTTGATTTTTAGCTAAATCAAATAGGGCTTATTATGCACCAAGTGACTAAAAGCAATAAATCCTAGTTTCTAGCAATTAGGCATAAGGTGCAATTTGCGACTTTGAATAAGGTAATGTTATTTCAATTGCATTATCAGAATCATTACAATAGTCGTTTGTGTGAATGGTGTCTTCAGATGAACTTCTAGTTCCAAAATGATTGAAATGAGGAAATCTACTTCATTGTACTCCAAACTTTGTTGTATTAACTATTAAAAAATCATCAATTTTTTCGTAAATAATATAGGGAATAATCGAAAATATCCAATAAAAGAGGGGTCGGCATAATGTACTTTAGGAAACAGTAATGTGAACATATACATTGGAAGCAATAAACAAGTGGACCAAATTGAGAATGGATTATACACATTTTTTTGGTCAATGTCCTTGCTTATTTCACTTTACAAGGTTTTGTTTTCAACTCTAATTGGTTCACATTCCCTAATAAATGTTATATAATTTTCTCTTCAAAATGGTCACATGGCCATTTATTGACCTGTCTCTTGGGCTTGAAAAGTAAACGCAAGAAAGGAAGACTTGAGCTGGACTTCCCAAATCCACGTTCAAAAATGTACTAATGATCTTGTTCAGGATTTCTTATTAATATGGAAAAGCCCGAAGTACAGGAAATTTTTGACAGATTCTTTATCGAAATTGACGTGGTGAAATGTGATTCACCTGATTTTTTTTTTTTATATTTTTATTTTCATCTTCCAATGAATGCATGCTAAGTGTTGTCTACAAACATTTTATGATAAAATTGTCTGTACTTATTGCAAAATTGATTTAATATTTGTTATACTCGAAACATTGTTCGTCAAGTTGCTCGTTTAGAAATTCAATTCCCGAGTGTTATTCAAATTGCTAGGTTAAACTTGATGGGAAGTAAAGAATATTGCAAATTAAGTGACCGACAACCATTGTCACATAAAGTCCTTGTGATTTACTAAAGATGTTACAATATTTAGCTTCTTGAAACACCTCTAATGCAGTAATGTACATGAAAAAAGGATAACATTGACAAGAGACACGAGATACTTCATAAAATCTTGTGTCGTCCAAAAGAAATTAACAGAAAAAAAAAAAAAAAAAACATATGAGAATTCCCCAAAACCAAGCAATGAGGTCCACCTTGACCTAATATTAATGGTACATAAATCACAGGTCTCATATATCGTAATGCTCCACTTACTGGCGAGTCTTGACCCAATTGGTAGAGATAGTATTAGGGTCAGTCTTAAAAATTTTGAGACCCTAGATGAGAAATTATTATGAGGTCTTGAAATATAATTTTTTGCAACTGCAACAATCTTTTTAGCTCAACCATGGTCGATTCAAATCAAATTTTTCTATAGCCCTTGAAAAATAAAATGAGCCTTTTTAAATAAATCTTTATTTTAACTTTCATAAAAATTAATTTATAAATTTTAAAGCAACTTTATAAGCCTAGCAAAAACTATATGGAAGATCTTATACTTTTTAATTTTAAATTATTTATTTATTTTTTAACAAATTTTTTGTAGATAGCAAAACACAACAAAATATAGCACTATATAATAATAATTGTTTAATTGTAGATCCATTTTATTTCTTAAACAGGGGATATAAGTGCTCAATTTAGTCCTTTTTTTCATGGATTTTTAAAGGATTAGGAGACTCAAACTCAAATAAATAAGATATTTTTTTGTTAGATTTTTGAGGTTTTAATTTTTTTTTAAGGTTCTCTAAAAATCTTGAGGCCCTAAATAATGGCTTAGGTTGCCTTGGGCTAGGGCACCTGGATAGTATGATTATATATCCACATCAACAATCATGTGATGCACATCTCTAATAATTTCTACTCTACAGTTTTTTTCAAAGTACGCGTTACCAGTGAAATAATTTGGGTACTAAAGTGTGAAAATGCACACAAATTATTCTTCATCTCATTTGAGTCCATCCTTTAAATAGTCTTTGTACACCGAGTGCTAAACATTATCGAAAGATTACAAAGCATCAAGAAGAGGCTAAAATCATGTACCACCTGGAAGATCACAAGGCAATCGGATCTGGAAGATCAAAAAAGCATCCGGAAGGCCAAAATAATCATAAAATAATCCGGTAGATCACAACTAGCAATCGTACACAAAAGTACTCGTGGCCTTAGTCGGGAGACACAAAACACACGAAGCCTAAGCCATGATTTACAAATGTATTGAAGAAAACTAAAATTTTCTCACGTATGTTTGGGTTTATATATCATGCCATATAATATCATAAAAACATAAATGGAAACATAGTTTTTAAATCAAACTCATATACTTTAATGTGAATTGAATGTAAGGTATAAAATTGAAAATCGACTTACTTAAATAAATAAGCATCATTTATTACTAACATGTAACACGAAGGTTGTATTCATACCTTAGATAAAGCTATTTGGAAAATGAAAGCATGTAATTGAAATTACTTCAACTAAAAATCCTCATAGGATTTTACATGTCGAAATATGTTGATTAATATTTTCTAAATGGCTCAAGCGTGAAAGATACAAACACTCTACAAGTAAAATGAGTTTACTTTTTTTGACTAGAGATAGGGTATTCATACCATTCCACTATAGGATTTAGATAGTGAGGTAAACTCTCCACTTGCGAACTTGTTTCATATTTTGAACTAGTTTTCAATCTCTTTGAATGCGAAGTGAGCCTGAACACACTTCATAAGTCTTTTGCTGTTTCACCCTATTCCCCATAAGATGAAATACATATCCCGAGCCTTTCTTATACATTTTTCTAATTACCCGAGACCTACGCACTAAGCTTTTATTTTTTATTTTTGTAGGCTATTAATACCCTTAAAGGCAGAATTCGGTACACCATAACTTAACGATATACATTCTTGTCCCATTTCTAATTTTAAATAATGGACCGCTCAACTTGGGGATTAAGGTGGAAACTCCATATTAGATTAAGGAATTTGAGCCTAAAGCATTTTCATGAATTTTAAAAAAAATTCCTTACCTTTCACTCTTCAAGTTCATGGCCACCACTCTCTCCCCCTCTCTCCCTTTTTTCCCCCCAAGTGATTGTGTATCTACATAGGAGAATTGCACAAAAGAAAATTATTTTCTAAAATGACTTTAAGTGAATTATTTATACCAACCAACTTAATACACACAATCACTTAGGAATAAAAAGAGTGGTGGGGGGTCTAGACTCATGCATGTGGGACTTGTGTCACAAGAGTCATCAATACGTGGACTAAACGATCAAGTAAATTTAGTCCCTAGTTTAGATAAAAATTAAATTTTAGTAGATTTTAATAAAAGTTGATGGAACATGTGGTTGAAAAGTTGAGGATCATATGAAATGTGTGATTAAAATTAATTATTGATTTTGATTTAGACTAAAATTAGTTTTTTTTTTTTTTCCTTAGCTCAACGAAATGGGGTTCTATTTTTAATGTACCTCTATGTGCATGGTTTTTGATGCCTAGGTCTAATATTCAAATTGCGTCTTTTGTATTTCTACGAAGATTTATTCTGTACTTTGTAATGAACTTTAATCGTCCAAAACAGACAACTATATGAGATCAAACGAGCTCGTCAAACATTCTACCTAAAATTTCTAACTAGGGTTTCAAATTTACCGTAGTTCCATTTCTAATTTTTTAGAACTTATGCAATTTGGTACCTTCCAACTCCTAACTTTTGCTTTACTTCAATTTAATCATACACAACTTAATTCAGTTTCTAATATTATTCTTAAACTCTTAAAAACTCTATTAACATTCTTCCATTAAGTCTATCTAATCGGAATATTGTAAAGAGTCAATTGCGTCAATGGAGTAGCAATCCTAGAGAAAAGCTTAATTAATCGACGATAATATTATGCTAAACCCAAGAAATGTTGGCATTTGCCATTCTAGAATCGCTTCACTTTACTCATATCAACAAAAACTTCTTTCATGATGATATGTCCTAAAAGTGTCAACCTTCTCGAACCAAAAATCACACTTCTTAAATTTGGCATATTTTTTTCCATTAAAATATGAAGAACTATTCTTAATTGGGTCGCGATTTTCTTCATTTATATGAGAATGTATCAATATGTCATCAATGAATATTGTGACGAATTCATCTAAATATACCTCGAGTACTCGATTTGTGTGTGGTTATCTATCCAAATAGAATTACTAAAAATTCATAGTGCCCGTGTTGAGTACTAAATGCTGTTTTGAGAATTTCCTCTTGATTTCCAATTGATGATATCCACTTTATATGTCAATTTTATAAAATACTTGATCCTTGCAATTGGTCGAAAAATGTCATCTATTCTCGGAAGCGAATATTTATTCTTAATAATCACTTTATTCAACTCTCAATAATCTATCTAATAACCTCATTGACCCATCTTTCTTACAAAAAAATACCTGCGCTCCCTAAATTGAAAGACTTTGAAATAATCTCTTCTTGATCAGTTCATCCAACTGAATTTTCAACTCCTTTAGTTCTGATGGAACCATCCTACAGGGAAAACCTAGATATAGGTGCAGTTCCTGGAATAGGTTCAATTTCTTCTGGTAATACATCAGGAAATTCTTACACTGCTGGCAGTAAGGTTATTGAATCTTTAGATTCATTGTCAATTTGGTAAAGACTAACCCAAAAATCTTGGCTTAAATCTGCCATTAACTTAGTTGCTTTAAGCATCGAAATGACAATCTTAGAAGTCCTTTTTTTAACTTAGGAAATGAGACAGGTTATCATACTGGCATGTTTAGAGTTTTCAATTTACAATCAATGGTAACCTGAAGTTTGAATAGACTCCATTCCCAAATTTAGATCAAAATCCCGCTGATCAAGTAGAATTAAGTTCACAGGGTAACAATTTTCCTTAAGTTGTATCGGAACTTCACGGATGAATTGACTTACACTACGATTTGGTCCGGAAGGCGAAGTTACTTTAAATTTCGAGGATAACATCTTAGGGGTTAACTAGAGCCTTTCTAACGAATGATTCGAAATATAGCATGCGTAGATCCTAAATAAAAAAATGCAACTGCAACTTTGATTTAGTAAACATTGAACCCGTGACTGCTTGATCATTATCCTCGAGTTTCCGGTCTAACTATTGCGAATACCTCACAGTTTTCTCGTTTGGACATTCTCTCATCGTATGTCCCGACTACCACAAGTATAACACACATTTTTTCCGGCGTAACATTTTCCGGAATGGTTTTTCCCGCGTTTGGGACATCTAGGGATGTCTCATTCTCAATCTTTCTCCTTTTCATTTTTCAGCCCAGTATTTTGGATTCCAACAATTTGAATCCTTTCTGATACTTTACCTCAAGGGCCTTGTATGATTTTTAACTCTACTTAATAGCCAGTTAAGGAATTTTATGACCTTTTAAACTAGTTCCCGTGTAAGGCTCTTTTCAACTATTAAAATTGTAACAAGGACATTTTAAAAAATTCACATTAATTTAGTCCACTTTTTCTGATCATTGGTTGAAGTAGTGGATATTTTTATCTATTGAATATTTTATTTTTTACAATCAAATTAAATGTACCGCGTTGGATTGGTTACTGGTATTCTACTTTTACGGGGTCAACGCGAAGAGCAATGTGCCAAGTTCACCTTTCAAACTTTTTAATCTAATATTTGGCTTGAGCATCCAAGGCACCCTTAAGCGCGTTTTGTTAAAATTTTAAAAAATATACGAATTAATAGTAGGATATGATATAAGATGACATTAATAATTCGTTATAATAGTCATGAGGTAACTAATCACTTGATATGTACCCCATGTAGAGCACCACATGATAGGTCGTCTACCCCAACACATGATGCTCTCTACGTTTACATAGGCCGCCTAACACTATGAAGCCGTCGATCACCGTGAGGTCGCCTACCACTATGAGGTCGTCGACCTCCATAAGGCCCTTTACGTTTACATAGGCTGCCTACCACCATGAAGCCAACACTATACTTAACCATACAAATGTCAATAAGCTGGACGGGAGCCCCTCAATGGTAAACGTGGGCACAACCAACCGCCTGAGAAGTGGGCGTCATACCCCTAGAACGTGGGGGAAGTGAGAAGCAATACGTGGGACACGTGGCACCATTAATTACTGAATGAGTGTGTTGCATCAGGTACCTATAAATACCCCCAATGTGAGAACGGTATATTCTATTGAAACCCTACTGTTTGAATTTGAAATATACATTCTCCCTATTCTCAAACCGAAGATTGATTCTCACGCCGGAGGTACAACGGGGGAGAAAGCTCCGACCTCATTTTGCAGATAGCATTCACAAAACGGAGGAGTCGGACACCCTATTCGTCAAGGAGTTCGCGAATCCTCATCTCATTGAAATTTCATTGGCCTCGTCTGTGGGAATTAACCACTGAACAAAAAGCTATATCAAGAAGACGGACTAGAAGCGAAACAAGCATGGTCGGGAATGCGGCGGAGATAGAGTCAGAGTCTGTCGCAAGGGGTAATGACCCGCCACCGCCACCACAGTACGTAACACAGAGCCAATTTAATGCCTTGGAGACATAATTGGCAGCCATTATGACCTTCTTACAAAGTCAAACGCATAAAATTTCAGCCCCTCCGCAGAGTTCGTCGGACGCTATACGTGACCAACCACCCTCAGGCGGCTCAAACGGTTACCCCGCCTTTTACTTAGCCAACAACAAGAGACATGGGGGCTTCAGGTTTTGTGTTTCCGCAGATTCCCCAACCCGTGACAGATTTGGAAAATAAGATAGATGAGATGATGACCCAGAAGATAGATGATGCATTGACCAAAAAAAAGGATAGGCGTAGGCAGATGGTCCTAGATGAGGTTCATTTCGCGCCCTTGAAATTATGGTAGTACCTTTATCGAAGGGCTTTAAACAGCTAATGATAGAAGCATATGACGGAGTCACGGACCCGTTGGATCACATCGGACCTTCGTTGACTTAATGAGGCTTTATGAAGCCCCAGACGCAATGATGTGTATGTCATTTCCCTCGACACTCAGGAAGGAGGCTAAAGACTAGGCCTATCTCTATAAAGACTTTTGACGAACTTTCCAGAAGTTTCGTGGCTTACTTCATAAGCAGCCGAGGAAGCAAAAGACGGTCATTGGATTGATGCAAGTGGTACAAGAGAAAGATGAATCTCTGCAGGAGTACTTGGCTAGGTTCAGCCGGGAAACGCTTGGTATAAAGGACCTTCAAATGATTGCAGTAGTGACAACGTTAATGAATGGCACGCGGAATTGGGCTTTTAAGATGCTACTATCTAAAAACCTCCCAGAGTCAATGCACGATCTACTAAAGAAGGGTGACAAGTATGTTGATAAAGAGGAAGCCAAGAGGGTCACGAAAAATTTGAAAGAAGGATGAGAGATAGAAAGTCACAAGTGAAAGTCAGGAGACGAACGAAAGCTTATTGATTAAAGCAAATCAAGGCATGCGTGCATGAACAAGGGATATATTTCGGATTGGTCCATCAGATAGAGATGAGAAAAGGTCAAGGCCTTTACCCTCCTAAATACACCACGGGCCAAGATATTGATGGAGATCAGGGATATTAAAGAGCTTAGCTGCAGCAGCTAGCAACTGGGATAAGAATAAGTATTGCCATTTCCACAAGGACCATGGACACGAAATCGAAGAGTGTATATATTTGAAGGAGGAGATCGAGCACCTCTTGAAGTGGGGCTTTTTGACTAAGTATGCGAGGAATGATCGAGGCAAGCAGAAGGTCGAGGATCGACCATCGCCTAGGGTTGGTATTATAAATGTGATAGTTGGAAGAATCGTATGGGTAAAGACTCGAACTCTGCTAGAAAGTGCTATGCACGCACAGCGGTGGTCTGTTCCATCCAGAGAAAGGCTAGATTTGATCAAAGTATCATTTTTAGTGAAGATGATTTAATAGGTGTGACAACCCCCCATGATGATGCCTTAGTGATAGTCGGTGACATAACGGACTATGATGTCAGAAGGGTATTGGTCGATGGCGGGAGTGCAGCGAACGTCCTCACTTGGGAAGCATTTGAAAGATTAAAAATTTCTATCGAAAGGATGAAAGCGGTGTCCACCCCCTTTTTAGGAATTGGAGGGGCTACTGTCATACCAAAATGAGTTGTAGAGCTACTAGTAATGTTGGGTACCTACCCTGCAAGTGTGGTGATCTTAACAAATGTTTTGTTATCAAAACCCCTGTGGCATATAATGCGATCTACGGTCGACCCCTATTGAATGTGAGGGGGCTATTCCCTCTACTTACCACCAAGTGATGAAATTCCCAACCAATCGAGGCTTGAGATGTGTGAGGGACGATCAATCGTTCTTGAGAAAATGTTACATGGACAGTATACGAACGAAGTGATCACCACCAGTGATGATGCTAGACCATGAGCCTCCGAGGGAGCGAATTGAGCCCCTCGACACTACAAAAAAATATTGGTGGCAAGAGGGCATGAATTTAGCATGGGGGCAGGCTTGGAGCAAGGCGAGAAAGAAGAATTGGTGAAATGTCTGTGTGGAAATTCAGATGTGTTTGTGTGACGCCCGAGTGACATACAAGGGATTGACCCATCCATTGCACAACATCGACTCGATGTCTTACTGGGTACTAAGCCGATAAAGCAGAAGAAAAGAAATCTTACCCCGGAGCGGCAGGTAGCAGCAAAGGCCGAGGTTGATAAGCTACTATGGGCAGGGTTCATTAGAGAAATACAATATCCCAAATGGTTAGCGAATGTCGTCCTGGTGAAAAAACCAAATGGAAAATGGCGTATGTGTGTAGACTATACTGGACTCAACATGGTGTGCCCTGAAGACTCGTACCCACTACCTAGAATAGACTACCTAGTGGATGTCACATCGGGTCACGAACGAATGAGTTTTCTTGATGCATTTTCTGGGTATCATCATATCACTATAGCAGAGTCGGATCAGGAGAAAACCTCTTTCATCATTGATGCTGTGACATACTATTATATGGCCATGCCGTTCGGTCTAAAAAATGCCGAGGCAACCTATCAGAGAATGGTGAATAAGGTCTTTAGAGACCTGATCGGAAGTGTCATAGAAGTGTATGTGAATGACATGGTCATCAAGGGTGTGAAGGTCAGGGACCATGTAAATGACTTACATAAGGTGTTCAATATTGCTCGACAAAACAAATTGAAGTTCAACCCCAGATATGTGTGTTTTTGGAACAGCGGGGTGGCAAGTTCTTGGGCTTTATGATCACACAGAGAGGTAACGAGGCAAATCTGGACAAAATTCGATCCATTGTAAAGATGAAGAGCCTAAAAAATAGTAAGGACATCCTGAGATAGCATGGCACTGGAACCCACGAGCTCGTGGCTCATTGACAAACGGAGGTATTAGTAGATCTTTTGCCATAGCAAAAACCACTGGCCATCGACGTTCATACTTTCGTCAAAATTCAATTACATCTTCTGAATTTTTCCTAATTGTTTTGTGACTAGGCGTAGTATGATTAAATAATCAATTAATTTAGTAGGCAACGCATTTGGACTACTAATCGATGTTTGAGTACATGCAATGGAAGAAAAACTACTACTAGTACTAGAGGAACCACATGCAAATGCAGTTGAATCATATATAAATGAGTTCATGCCTTCGAATAAATTTGAAACCTCAGAGTTGTCATCTGCTATCTCAATGGTAGGAGTAGTTATAGAGTTAGAGGGCACCCGATTAATATGAGTACCCATTCGTTGAACATATAAATCATACATTTCACATAAAATTTGTTCCAAATTTCTATAAGTGATATGTACATTAAAAGTTAAAACTTGTGAAATTTGATCATTTACAAATTTAGTACCCGATAAATTATATCGGGGGTCTATGATGGATGCTAACGGAAATAACATAGGCCAGTCTTCCCAATATTTTCTAAACTTCAATTCCATGGAATATATAACTGAAATAAAATTAGGATCATCTTTAAATCTATGAAAAGCCCTAGCAATTATATAAAGACGTTTGATGACCATACAACTAGTGGGCTAATATATACTAGACAAAATATTTGCAGAATCATAAAACTGGTCAAATTTTTTTAATTTTAAAAACTAAACTCCAATCAGACTCAGTCAAAATAGTATCGTCGTCGTCTCTAATATGCCTAATGTTATAAAATTCAGTTATTAAATGTTCAAAACATTCACATGATTTTAATAATAAGTGGAGTTCCATCTACCACACAATTAGTTGAACCAATTTAAAATGGTCCTGAATATTTTCTGGAATTGGTAATTCATTTAGACCGACGAATTCATTCCCGATATTGAACAAGTTTTCAACAAATGAGCGTGAATCCATTTTTGATTGAAAATTTGTAATCAGATAATTTATATTGAATAATTGAAATTAAATGTTGAAGTAAAATTGAGGAATGAATGTAGATTATGTAGTAGTGTAGAAAATCGATTGAAAATAAAATATAGAAGAGTATTAAGTATATAATGATATTGATAATGAAATGTAGAAAGTAGAGTAGAGATAGAGAATGAGAGA
>CAIGRP010070144.1:0-24362 GCA_903798385.1 Fraxinus cuspidata
ACTTTGATGGTATTGCTTTAGGTAGAAGAAGCCGAGAGACAAAAGAGAAAGAATAGAGGAAGGAAACCATGAAGAAAGGAGAGGGAAGAAGAATCGTGGCAACCGCCAATCTTAACTTTATTCAATCATCAATTGGATTCAACGACAATGAAAATCCAATAAATAGCGGAAAAAAACATAACTTTAAGGGTTTGGGCCAACCCACTAGTACAAGCCCAACAATAAGAAACATAAATAAATAAGTCCAATAACAATAAAATAAGTAAATCATGATCTCGATAATATTTCATTGATGTCCGCATCACTTCTTTTGGCTTTTCAAAAGCCGTGCCAAACGGGGCTGAAGGTCTTGACACCACATTAGTTCATTTGGTGTAATTTATATAGTTTTTCTTATTTTACATTTTGTCCTTCATTTTATGCTACAAATTTTAATTCCTATAATATCCTTTTTAGTACTTATTTAATTTAATTTATATAATTTTAATTTGATTATTATTTTTATTAACATTTATGATAAATTTTAATCAATTAATAAATAATAACTATTGAATGCAATAAAATAAAATAAATATATATATTTTTTAATTTATTAATTAAGGCAATACATTAGTTAGTGCCTGTTTGACAACCATTATGGTAGGAAAAAAGGGTTTTGAATAGTGATTTTTTTGGGGAATGTGTGGTTAAAAGTAGGAAAAAAATTTTGGTATACATGTAAAATATTTTGTTTTGTGAACATGGGGTTGAAAATGGTTCTGTAGCAAACCATAAAATAAATTAAATAGTGTCTAACATGCTCTTAATCAAATGTAATATTTGAATTAGTAATTTTAGTAGTAATAGAATTTGTAATTAAATAATTTTTGAAATAAATTAATTATTGAGAAGTAAAATATAAGGAAACAAAGGAACCACTGTTTATTTGGTGTAATAAGTTGGAGATGACTGAATTAGATGGTGTGAAAGTTGCCCCATTTTGACTTGAACGTTGCACTATTTCAGTGAAATGTGTTGGAGATGGCCCGACTAAAAGGGAAAACCATATAGTAAAAAATCCACTGAGATGCCCTATGTTATCCAAGTAATAAATAATGTCCTTTATGATGCATTATTGTCATAGTAACGAGTTTTTCTTAATTAATGTATGGTTTTGTTGTGGTTATTGAGCTATTTCAGGAACATGTTTTGTGAAATATTAATCCATCGTGTGTATCAATGCAACTAAACTTCATGATGATATTGGATTTTTTGTTGCATATTACTGTAGTAAGTTAATGAGTGCTGGACACCTCTTGTTTTTTACCTTTAACTATTTACCTGTCTAATTATCTGTTAAAATTTCCAAAATCTTCTGGGGTTCTTTAGTATTTTGAAAGAATGTGAATCAAGATGAGTCTAAATGTTGGCACCTCATTGAGAAGACACAAAGATTGTTTGAGTCATGTTCATACCAACGAAGCAAATCCTTCAGGCAATTTGTTGGTTCATTTTGCTTGCAAGTGTCCTGGCAAGCTCTTCAATGTGTCCACATTTCTGTAAATTTTCTGCATTCTTTGTGTTTAGTATCAACGTGTCTTTAAAACAATAGTTAATTATTTATTCGGCTTATGAAGTCTAGAAATAACATGAGTGTTTGACATATTTGTCAAATTAGCTTTCTTTTCTCTGTTTTATTTTGATAGAAAATTCATCACAGGGACAAATGGAAGTTCAAAACAAAGCCGAAGTGAGAAGAAGAGTCGTAAGGCGATGTTGAAACTTGGAATGAAACCTGTTACTGGTGTTAGTCGTGTCACCATTAAGAGAACCAAAAATGTAAGGATTTAGTCTAATTCCGCATTCATCCTGTGGCTCTATCTAATTTGCAGATATTGTAAGTATCATGGTTATATTTATTGATGCAGATATTCTAATCTTCTAAGCCTTTGTCAAAATCATGATACTGCAGGTATTGTTTTTCATCTCAAAACCCGATGTCTTCAAAAGCCCAAATTCTGAGACCTATGTCATATTTGGGGAGGCTAAGATAGAGGATTTGAGCTCTCAGCTACAGACGCAAGCTGCACAACAATTCAGGATGCCAGACATGAGTTCCATGATCGCAAAATCTGATGCATCTACCGCAGCTGCTTCCACACAGGCAGACGAGGAAGAGATTGACGAGACTGGTGTCGAGGCTCGTGACATTGATCTGGTCATGACCCAAGCAGGGGTGTCCAGGAGTAAGGCCATCAAGGCTCTCAAGACTCACAATGGAGACATAGTCAGTGCCATCATGGAGTTGACAACCTGAAACGGATTATTAGCTTAGTTTCGAAAGTTGCTATCTTGATGATTTTTGGAACCGATGCTGCAATTTATTTTGTTATTGTTTTTAAACAAGCAAAACACCGATAATGAAATTGTGCCTTATATATATTTTTTATTTTTGTTGGATTTATTATTAGTTGACGTAGAGAAGGTTCAATTTGCACCCATTTTTGTATCCTTTTTTTAATCTGCATTAAAGGGAGCACTTAATGGCATTACAATGAAGTCGACTACAACAATGAATGTTAATTCTTAAACATAAGGCACTTCATTTTTTGCAATGGTTCTTATTGTTGTTGCTTTCTTAAGTTTATCTGTGGACTTGACAAACTTGTATGCCTTTGGTTTCTGTGTATGATTGTAACTCAAAAGTGATTGCAATTTTCTTGTCTCTTAACTTAATCTCGCACGGAGGATAATGTTAAACCAATTATTCTATCAGCTAACTTCGCAGTTAGCTCAAATGGATAGCCTCTTAAGACTTGGGTTTGACTCATCTTTACGATAAGTGCTGCGAATTTACTATACCAAAGCAATGTGTGTTGATTTAATATCTTGTTTGAAAAGGTTTGAGTGAGTTGATTTACATTAGAAGTTGGAGGTGGAAAATTTGAAGTTGCCTCAGTAGCTAAAGAAATTCAGCCTTCTCTTCTACCAGCAGGAAAATCATAGCTAAGCCCTCGTCTGCAGAATAAAATAAGTCTAGCCCGTCGCACCGGCTTGCTTAGTGCGGTTTACCTCTCCTGTGTGATTTACGGACTACTGCATATGGAGCGAAGTTTACCTAGCACTCACAGTAGTCGGCCTCCGCCCCTTCGGGGTGGTCGGGGTTCCGCGACGGGTAGCGGTTGCGGGTTCCTACGTAAAAAAAAAAAAAAAAAAATGTTGAAGTTGTAATCAAATTTGCATGAACGAGTTTATAAGAACATTGTAAATGAAAGGAGTCTTGCTATCTCAAAACTATCCCTCGCTGTAAATGCGAGTACTGTACTTGAAGTACCAAGACGATTCCTTGACATAAAGCTTCAAGCCTAGCCTTTGCATTGTCACTTCAAATCCTCGAAGGCTGGTATTATTAGCTTGTGAATCCTTCTCTGCTGTGTTTGGTGGAGCGGAGTCAATCAGCACAGATGCTTCACAACCCTATTAAGTACCACAAATTTATGTTTAATTTCTTGGAAAAAATGAATACAATGGCTGACTTTGGAATAAATTTTGAGTGGGATCCGTTTGGTTATTTTGGAAGATCAAGATTGATTTGTGTTCTCCTCCTTGCGAACACCGAAATCATATATTTTCTTGTCAAAAATGATGCTCAGGTGAATGAAAATTGAAACTCAAAGTAATGCATTGGAAAATATTTTGTGTTGAAGGGAAACTAGTTTAAAGTTATCTCATATAGGAAAATAGATATAGGCATGACTATTTTAAGTATGATTGCACTTTAGAAGGGGTAATCATGTATAGCATAAAGGCTCTCTCCACGTGCGCATGTAGGGAGGGTGAAAATCACGGATTAAAATAGACTTCAGACCTTGAACTTGTGTGCGAACGTACCTGCGTGCACGAATGTCGTCCACGTTTTGCCTTTATTTTATTTTTCCTAAAACCTTTTAAATTCCTTTAACTCATGTGATTATGCATGTGTTAACAACTGGATTAATGGTGGTTAATAATATAATTCCGGGTTGTTAATTCTCCATTACAGTCTATTTATTCAGCCATCTTCCTCCACTGCATACGCATGAAGAATTTTTTTTTCGCATAAAAAAAATAATAATTCAGCCTGCATACATAATTTATTTTATGTTAAGATTTTGGTGATAGTGTTCAGATACTAAGTTAGCTCGTCGGAGTAGTATCTGCAGTGCTCAGACTCTATTGATTTTTCCATTGTATCCTAGGAAACAGACGCTAGAACTAAACCTCAAGCACATATGATGAATGAACGAATTTGTTTTAAGGAAACTGTATTCACACAGGCCTCAGTTCATTCGATTATTTAAAAAAAAAAAATCAATTTAGATTACTTGTTCAGTTTTATTGGAATTAATAAATTATTTGATTTGTAATAGTTTGGCTAACATTCGGCTAGCTAGTGTCCGTTATATGTTTATACAATATTTTTGTGTTGCAAATCCGGTATTTGTTCACTATTATTTTGATCTAACAACTATGACAATATTTCATGCTATAAATAAAATCCTCCATTATCTACGTGCAGCCTAAAATTTAGTTATTTCTTTACGATAGAAATCTACTTACCCTAACAAAATGGTCATGAAAATGCATTCTAACAAGGCCACCAGCCACTCCATTGTCTCTACTAAAGCCATTTCTTCAGCCATACTGCATGGTTTCTATAAATCCGAAGCTTAGTTGCTTCCGTGTCATTTTTCTTGAAGAAATTTGGTAGTTGTGCTTCGAAACTCAAAACAAAATACATCATATTGGGCCGAACTGATCTAGACTAGGCAGAACCAAATTGGACCGCAGGTCCACAACGATTTTCAAACCGCAGACCGTGGTCAATTCCGAACTTTCCAAGTGTTGCAATTTGGTCCAAAATTAAGTTTTTGTCCGATTATTGTCTTTTTTTTCGTCCAAATCTTCAATTTTGCATTGACCTATGGTTGATTTAAAACCTCAAAGTTTTGATTATAACAAACAAGTTAATTTTGTTTACTAACAGTTGAATTTAAGTGATTATAGTCTTTCAACGCATATGATGGAAAATTGATCAATGGTCTTCAAAAGATCAAAAGCTATAATCACAAATCAGACTTATGGCAGAAGTCAAGATCAAAGTCACATTCAAGATCTTAAGAGCCAAATTTCGGAATAAGATCAAATACTTGATCTCATAGCTAAAATGTAAATGTACTAAAACTTTGATATATGACAATGAATGCTTAAACTCAAAACCTATACATGCATTTAAAATAATTTTGTACATTAAAAGTCATTCGTATATAATGATTTGATCAAATGTAAAAATAATTTTTTAAAAATGATATTTGTACTTGTAAAATACTTTTTATTATGAAAAGTTAGTTAAAAATACTCTCCAAAAGTCTATGTTTTTCAAAACCTTCAAATTAGAACAAGCAGAGGCAAAACGTGGAAAATGTCAAACTGCCTTGCGGTCGACCAAAATTGGCAGTCGACCAAAAAATTTCAACAGTCCAAAATTTGACCGTTCTGATCTCTGATTTTTCCGTACAAACGGCTATGTTAGTCATCCGGACAAGAGGCAATTAACAGAACGCGATCATCCGAACTCCTAGATTTTTTTGACGGTTTGAACTATATAAATACCTCTACTTCTTGCATTCAAAGGGCATCCTTGAAAAGCATAAAATTGAGAATTACTTGAGCAAAACTTCTTGAGCTTACATCTTTTTAATTCTTCAAATATTTACTTTGAAAACATTGGGTTGATTAAATCAACTTTTGAAAATCATCTTTTCCATTAAAGTTCTCTCATCTAACACTTGAGCTTCATTCATTGCTATTTTTAAAGTGTTAGCTTATTTATCTCTCGGCACTTAATTGTGATCATATCATTTATTAAGAGAGAAGTTTCAATTTGTAAAATCAAATTTTTTTTTAAACTTGTAGGTCGTGTTTAGGTCATGTAAAGCTCAACGTTGTATAAGGATTTGTCCTCTTTACTTATTACTTTCATATTCGTGCTTATTATTTGAATTAATCTACCTAGTTATTACGTGCTTGACTTTAGATTAGTTTTTCGAAAAAGTTAAAAAAACAAATTCACCCCCTCTTGGTTAGCTATTCTTTGACTATCAATTGGTATCAGAGCAGGGTGCTCATTTTAAAATTAAGATTTTAGAATCTCGAGCAATGACTAACCACAACAATCTTCAAAATCTCGAGGGGCATTCGACAAATCAACCTCCATTATTTGATGACACACATTATAATTATTGGAAAGCTAGAATGATGATTTACATTCAATCAATAGATTAAAATATTTGGGAAGTCATTAAATATGGTCCTTATGTGCCTATCAAGATTATTAAAATTGACGAAAAACCTGATCAATTTAATCATAAACCTAGAGAGGAATATGGTGAAGATGATAAAAGAAAATTTTCATTGAATGCTGGAGCCAAAAACCCACTTTATTGTGCCTTAGATAGAAATGAGTTTAACCGTATTAGCACATGTAACTCTGCATATGATTTATGGTATGCTTTAGAAGTCATTCATGTTGGCACTAGTAAGGTAAAAGAAACCAAGATAATCTCTTGGTCAAAGAACTTGAAAATTTCTTCACGAAACAAGACGAACCTATTGTTGACATGATTATTCACTTTACCGATATTGTTCACGGCCTCAAGGGCTTTGATCGTAAATTTACTAATGGTGAGCTTGTAAGTAAAATGCTTAGGTCACTTTTGGAAGATTGGAGCTCATTAAGGATGTTGATAGAGAATACCAAAGATATCAACTCTTATCCTTTGGAGGAACTCTATGGAACTTTGATGACATCAAAAGTGAGGAAAAGCAAGGAGAAGCGAGGAAAAGCAAGGAAGAATCAAAAGATCCTCCTAGGCATCAAATTTCTCTCAAATCGGCAATTGAAGAAGGAACTACAAGTGAACATATGAGTGACAAAGAGCTTGTAGATCTTGTGCTTCTTGTCAAAAAATGAGAGGCTTTCAAATAATCGAAAGTTTCAAAAAAAAGAAGAAAGAGCGAAGAAAGAAGCAAGAAAATTGTTTGTTATGATTGTCACAAACCCGATCACAAGAGAGCCGAGTGTCCAAACAAAAAGAATATTTCAAGAAAAAGGCACTTCAAGCAACATGGGATGAAAACGACGATGATAATCGCGATGAAAATGAAAGTCAAGAAGAGATCGCCAACATGTGCTTTATGGCAATCATGATGCGGTAAATTCTATTGAAAAATTATCATATGATGATTTATCTTCCTCTTATGATGAAATTTTAGAAGAATTTGAAAAACTCGCTCTTAGTCATTCTATTCTTAAAAAAAACATAAATTATTAAATAGTGAAATGTAGAAAATTTTAGAAACTAAAAAGGAAAATGCTGATTATGATTAATTGTATAAAGAAAATTAGTTTTTTGAAAGAAAAGGTTAAAGACTTGACAAAATTGTTTTTAAATTCATTAAAGGGAAGAAGAATTTTGATTTAATGCTTGGTGATCAAAAATGTGTTTTTGATAAAGAAGGCATTGAATATAAACCATCTTTTAAACAAAAATCTTTCAAAAATTTATTTGTCAAAGCCTCAAATATAATTCCCTCAAAAATTACTTGTAGCTTTTGCAATAAGGATGGACATATTGCCTACAATTGTCTAACAAAAAAGACACTACACTTTGAAAGTAAAAATAAGTAGACTCGAGGATCCACTAAAACTAACTACCAGGAAAAAAAAAAGCTACACTTTGAAAGTATAAACAAGTGGACTCGAAGATTCACTAAAACTAACTAATAAGGATCCAAGCTTGTGTGAGTACCAAAAATCAAAGTTGAATTATTATTGTAGGCACCAAAGAAGATGACGAGGAAATAGTTCTTGGATAGCGGGTGTTCAAAGCACATGACCGAAGATAGAACTTTACTCTCGAATTTCAAAAAGAATGATGGAAGTCATGTCACATTTGGAGACAATACAAAAAGAAAAATCATCGAAATTGGAAACATTGGTAATCATCTTTCCCCTACCGTTAAAAGTGTACTATTGGTAGATAACCTCAAACATAATTTACTTAGTATTAGTCAATTATATGATAAAAGTTATCATATTAAATTCGATTCTTCTAAATGTCTCATTAAAAATGCTACATCTAAAGAGGTATTGTTTATAGGAAGTCAAAGTAAAGATATTTGTATCATAAATATCGATTTTGAAAATGATGAAAAATGTTTAATGAGTTTGAAAGAGGATATTTGGTTATGGCATAGGAGATTATGTCATGTTGGCATGGATTTTCTTTCAAAAATCTCCAAAAATGGTTTTGTCAAAGGTTTACCCAATTTGAAGTTTGATAAAGACAAAATTTGTGATGCATGTCAATTTGGTAAACAAGTAAAAATCTCTTTTAAACCTAAACTATATTCTTTTACCACAAAACCACTTCAACTACACTACATAGATCTTTTTGGACATTCTAGAACCTCTAGTTTGGGTGGAAAATGTTATGCATTCGTCATTGTCGATGACTTCTCTAGATTCACTTGGGTTCTTTTCCTAAACCTCAAAGATGAAGCCTTGAATGCTTTCAAACAGTTTTGCAAAAATGTTCAAAATGAAAAAGGGGTCTCCATTACAACTATTAAAAGTGATGACGGTGGAGAATTTGACAATCTCACTTTTGACGAATTTTGCAATGAAAATGGATATGAACATAACTTTTCAACTCCTAGAACTCCTCAACAAAATGGTTTAGTTGAAAGGAAGAATCGCACATTGTAAGAAATGGCTAGGGCCATGCTAAATGAAAATAGCATTCCAAAATATTTTTGGGCTGAAGCCGTCAACACAGCTTGCTATATTGTAAATAGAGTTGTAGTTAGTCGAAAGTAAACTAAAACCCCATATAAGCTTTGGAAAAATAGGATTCCAAATTTAGGTTATTTTAAAGTTTTTGGTATAAATGCTTTATTTTAAACACAAAATAAAATTTGGCAAATATTTGAATCAAAATCCGATATTGGAATCTTTCTAGGTTACTCATAGACTAACAAAGCTTATAGAGTCTTTAAAAAAAAGAACTCTAGTCATTGAAGAATCTATCTATGTTATTTTTTATGAAATTTATTCTCTTGATCGTGAGAAAGGTATTGCTAATGATGTAGGGTTGGAGACTCCCTTCGAACAAATGAACATTTAAGATCAAAGCAAGGATAATCCAAAAGAAGAACACAAGGATGGAGCAAACGTTCAATCAAGTGAAGAAGAACTTACTGAATCGTTAAATGATCCCACTCTACCAAAAGAATGGATGTTTGTTCCCTCTCACCCAAAATAACTTATTATTGCTGATCCATCCAAAGGTATTACAACTAGAGTTTCTACTAGGTGATTCCTAGTAGAATTTCGAGGAAGTCGAGTTTGATGAATTTTGGATTCTAACCATGCAAGAAGAACTAAATCAATTTGAAAGAAATCATGTTTGGGATTTAGTCGCTGGACCAAATAATCAAACCGTTATTGGTAAAAAAAATGGGTTTTTAGAAATAAAAGAGATGAAAATGGGATTATTGTGCGTAACAAGGCTAGATTAGTAGCCCAATGTTACAATCAAGAAAAAGGTATTGATTTTGAGGAAACCTTTGCACCGGTTGCTATATTAGAATCCGTTCACATGCTTCTTGCATTTGCTTGTTATAAAGGATTTACTCTTTATCAAATGGATGTCAAAAGTGCATTTCTTAATGATTTTATTCAAGAAGAAGTTTTAGTCGAGCAACCACTCGGCTTTAAAGATCACAAGTATTGGAACTTTGTTTTCAAACTGAGAAAAGCTCTTTATGGTTAAAACAAGCTCCTAGTGCTTAGTATGAAAGATTGAGCAAATTTCTAGTTTCAAATGGTTTTTCAATAGGAAAAGCAAATACTACCCTATTTGTCAATACTCAAAAGAATGATGTGATTATTATTCAAATCTATGTTGATGATATTGTATTTGGTGCCACAAATATCTATCTTTGTGAAGAATTCTCAAAATGCACGAGTATGGAATTTGAAATGATTATGATGGGAGAACTCAAATTCTTCCTTAGTTTCCAAATTAAGCAAGATAGAGATGATATATTCATCAATCAAAATAAGTATATATTGGACATGCTCAAGATGTTTGAAATGGATGACTTGAAGCCTATGAACACTCCCATGAGTACATCTATAAAATTGGATAAGGATGATCAAGGTATTCTGTTGATGTCCTAAAATATCGAGGTATGATCGGATCTATTCTCTACTTAACTGCTAGTAGACCTGATATTATGATTAGCGTGTGTTTATGTGCTCGATTTCAATCAAATCCTAAAATATCTCATCTTAGTGCCGTAAAACGTATTTATAGATATCTTAGTGGCACTAGAACCTTAGGTCTTGGTATCTCAAGGGCACTCATATTAATCTTCTTAGCTATTCGGATGCCAATTGGGCCGGTTGCACAATAGATCATAAAAGAACTAGCAGAACTTGTCATTTTCTAGGATTTGTACTTCTATCATGGTTTAGTAAGAAATAAAACTCTGTTGCATTATCTACTGTAGAAACCGAGTACATCTCGACTGCTACTTGTTGTGCACATACATTATGGATGAAACAAACTCTTAGTGATTATCACTTATCATTCGATCATATACCTATCATGTGTGATGACACTAGTGCCATAAATTTATCAAAAAAAATCCTTTATTGCACTCTCAAACCAAGCACAGTGAGATTAGACATCACTTCCTAAGAGATCACACACAAAAAGGGAACATTGTATTGGAATTAATACGCAATTGCCGACATTTTTACTAAACCTCTAGTTCTTGATCGTTTCTTACATATTCGAAGAGGATTAGGGATTATTGATGAGTTTGAAATATATGGCTAAATTAAATTCATACTATACTTTCTTATTTGATTTTTTGATGTTTGATTGAGTATGTTTTTTAAAAAAAAAAAAATGGACGACCTTTGGTTGTCATCTAGAAAACCAGAAAGTTTGGCTTGAAACCATTCTAAAAAAAAGGGAGGTCCGTTCGATCAAACCGACCCGACGGTCAACTGGACTGTCAAGATTCCACTTGTTTTTATCTCTTTCATCTCTCATTTTTCACTCATTTCTCTTATTTTCCTTCTTCTTCTCCATAGATCTACCTCCAAATTCACCCTATCCTCCATTAATCTTCAAGATCTCACCAATATTTCAAAAACCCATCACTTTTTCTCTTCAAAAGTCATAAAATCCCAATTTTTCTTCCACTAAAAATTTAGTTTCTCTCACCTTGACAGTCGACTGCCTTCTAAATTTTCCTTCTTCCGGTTTTTATCATGCCAAGGGTCAAAATATTGGGAAAGAAACCAAGGAGAGATAGGCTGCCAACTTCTTCATCGGAGGACGAACCTGAGGTGCCGAAAAATCCTTTTGATAAATCACCCATCCTTATGGGTAAGACCGTAGATTTTGCGAATTTTACTCTTCCAGCACCTGCATTTCATGTGGAAGAATTCTTCTTAAGCATGAGTTGGGTCTCAATTGCATCTATGGAAGAATATGCATATCCTAAGCTTATGAAAGATTTTTATAAAAATATGGTTTATACTTCTCATACGGGTAGCATTTCTTATTTTCTAAAAGGAAAAATGATTACAATTATCAAAACCCCTTTGCGTTCTCTCCTTGAGCTAGAAGAATGTGCGAATCAAGTGTTTGTCATATAGCTTATCCAACCCGTGACGATTATAATCCTATCATTGCATGTTATAGAGTGACCGGAAAATTTTGTTAACATCCAATAAAACTTATTTCAAACCAACTTACTTTACCTTGTAAAGTTTTACACATTATCATTGCCTACATTATCCTTCCTAGGAAAGGTTATCTTGATGAAGCTACTCACTTGACCTATTCCTTCTCGATTCTATTTTAGTCGGGCGAAAATTGGATTTTCCAACAATTGTCATTGGTCACGTCCACTCCGCTACTCGCATCAAGGATTTACTTTTCGACATGCTTCTTATTAAAATTTTTAAACATTTTGAAATCCCTCTAAATGATGAGGTCTTCGTTTCACTCCATCATACTGACATTATCAATACTCATAGTCTTAAACGTATGAAAATTATCGAGGAAAATTGGCAATAGGTGGCCCGTACTAAGGGATTTGATCCAGACTTGGGACCTTCGACTTTACCTTTCGAAGAAGATGAAGACGACATCGGAAATGATCGTAAGGACGATGTACCATAGGTTTCTAGTCCTCATGACACCCGAGATCGAGTGCTCCTCCACCCTCCGGGAATTTTACTTTTACTAAGGACCGCTATAATCTTTTCAACGGGCGCATCGATTCACTTCCTCCGTCGATGGGCTTGACGGGATGCTTCACCGTATGCTTCAGCAAGATACAATACAAGCTCAACAAGCGGCTATGCAGGCTCTGCACGATGCCTTTTATGCTTACTACAACACTCAATATGTGGTAATACAGGCTCAACAAAATGTCTTTTATGCTCAGTTCGATGCACTATTTCCACCACCGCCTCCTCCGGAGTCTTAGATGTGACTTTATGCATATGTATTTTAGTCCTAATGTTGATCGAACTTCTTTGTCCTGTCTATGCAGTATCCTATATTTTGCATTTTTTGACTTCATGTGCTTACTTAAGGGGGAAAACTTATATTATTTCACATGGTTGTGTTTTACTCTTAAATGATATATCGTTTTGCTTATGACAAAAGGGAGAAATGTATGAGATGATATGCTTGATGAAAATATGATGATTGAAAAAGCTTGCCGTGATAAACATATGTTTTAAAGTGTTTGGCTATTGGTTTGTAAAAAATAGGGGGAATACATGAATCACAAGCAAAATTTAAGTTTTATTTTCCTTATCAATTGTTCAATATTACTTTGTAAATCATCTTGTTTGTCATAATCAAAAAGGGTGAAATTGTTGACATATGGTTGATTTATAACCTCAAAGTTTTGATTATAACAAATAAGTTAATCTTATTTACTAACAAGTTGAATTTAAGTGATTACATTATTTCAACACATACGATGAAAAAATTATCAATGGTCGTCAAAAGATCAAAAACTATCATCACAAATCGAACTTATGAAATAAGTCAAGATCAAAGTCACATTCAAGATCTTAAGAGCCAAATTTCGGAGCAAGATCAAATACTAGATCTCTTAGCAAAAATGTAAAGGTACTAACACTTTGATATATGATAATGAATGCTTAAACTCAAAACCCCTACATGCATTAAAAACGATTTTGTGTATTAAAAGTCATTTGTATACAATGATTTGATCAAATGTAAAAAAGATTTTTAAAAATGATATTTTAACTTGTAAAACACTTTTTATCTTGAAAATTTAGTTAAAAATACTTTAAAAAAAAGTCCATGTTTTTCAAAACCTTCAAATTGGAACAAACCAAGGCAAAACGTGGAAAATACCAAATACCCAATGGTCGACGGTCTGGAGAGGCAGTCGACTGAAAAATTTTAACGGTCCAAAATGTGATTGTTCTAGCCTTTGATTTTTCTGTACAAACAGCTATGTTGGTTATCCAGACAAGAGGCGGTCGACCGGACGCATTCATCCAAACTCCTAGATTTTTTTGACGGTTTGAACTCTATATATACCTCAACTTCTTGCATTCAAAGGGCATCCTTGAAATGCATAAAATTGAAAATTACTTGAGCAAAATTCTTTGAGCTTACATCTTTTTAGTTCTTCAAATATTTACTTTGAAAACTTTGGATTGATTGAATCAACTTTTGAAAATAATCTTTTCCATTAAAGTTATCTCATCTAACACTTGAACTTCATTCATTGTTATTTAGTAAAGTATTAGTCTATTTCTCTCTTGGTACTTAATTGTGATTATATCATTTATTAAGAGAAAAGTTTCAATTTGTAAAATCAATTTTCTTTAAACGTGTGGGTCGTGTTGAGGTCCCCTAATGCTCAACGTTGTATAAGGATTGGTGCTCCTTGTTTGTAAGTCACTGAAAGCTTTGTAAAGGTTTGGATTACATCACAAGTCAATCAACATAGTGAAATTGGTCTTGCTCGTGTCGGAGAACTTGGTAACAGTGGACGTAGATCATTGCGTTAGATTAAACCTCCATAATTATATCGTTTGCATTGTATATCCCTCTTTACTTATTACTTTCATATTCATGCTTATTATTTAATTCATCTATCTAGTTATTATGTGCTTGAATTTAGATTAGTTTTCCGAAAAAGTGTTAAAGACCAATTCACCCCCACTTGGTTAGCTATTCTTAGGATATCATTTTGGACATCGCAACTTCCAAAAGCTTCCATATTGTTCCTTAAACCTCTGTAACAATCAGAAATTGATCTATATTAAGTTCCAAATGATAGCATAATCTGTAAATTCAAGTACCACATTATTTTCCTCCTTTTCCTCCAAATAGTTGTGGCAATCAAATATCAACTTTACTTTCTTTTCCCACTCCAAGTATGCATCATGATCACTCCTTCCTTTGAATAAATGAATTGTCATTTTGATATTGCCCATTCTTCTATCAACACCATCTCTTACAAAATCTCTACTCCTCATTTCATGCCTAACTCCTTTATCTCTCATTCTTCCTAATTCGACATCCACCAATGCATCCTCATTAATTTTACTATCCGCTTTACATTCGTCAGCAAAATTCGCGCTATGATCCCGCCTTCTTTGCCTCCTTATGTTAGGAATTCCCCTAGGTTGTTCCCCATGTAAATTAGCAAGTAATGTGCCTTGCCTATCAAATATGTCTCTCACGTCCTCAAACAATCTTTCAAACTATCATATCACCTCATTGACGTGTTGACTTGATTATTATTCCTACTTGATGTAGACATTTCTCTATCCAACATCCTAAATCTTTTTAATATTTGCCTCATGTGTATACGCTTGTGTATCACTCAAATTGGTTTTTCCCTCTATTAGTCTAACCACTCTTGCCTTTATCCACTCAATACTTTTTTGTAAGCACTTTAAAGAACTAATTCGATCTCAATCTAAATTCTCAAACAAAAATTTGAGTAAGAAAAATTGACTCTAGAATAACAAGAGAAGTAGGAATTGGCACTTTGAATGTAACATTAAGGAAAAATTTAAGAAGGTGTTTCTTGAATTTGGACACTTTTGAATTTGATTTTTTTACTCAAAAAATGAAATTATATGCTGCTCGAAATTTTTCGAATTTTAATTGTTTTGCTCGGAAATTTAACTAGAAAAAAGAAACAAAAACTAATTTGGATGCTAAATTAGCACACAAACAGGTTTTGGAATTTTATGGTTTGGAGACGAAAAAAATTGAGTAATGCGAAGAACACGGATAATGAAAAACACGGACTCAAAGAAAAGAAAAAAAGGATATAATCTAAATTTTTGAAACCTTGATCTAATATCAAATGATGCGAACCTACGTAACAATTGAAGTTACGAAACCCAAACAAGATTGATTCAATCCCAAGAAATCCAAGAATCAATGTTTAAGCTTGATTCAAAAATATTGAACCAATGAACCAATACAATCGCCGACAATATGTTGACCCCGCGATTACAAGACTCAAGAATCTCACTTGATTTGTTGAGCATTACAAGAAATGATCTTGATATGTTTAGAATTAATTGGATGAAGAATAAGAAGAAAGCAATAATGCATTGCAATAAATCTCTCAATAATTATGCGTCTTGCAATGAAAATAATAACCCTATTTATATGAAATCCCTCAAACCATAGTAAAAATGAAATTAAACACTAAAAATAATAAAAGATATCACAAAATAGAGTTTTAACTAAAATAGAAGATTGCACGAAATTTATAAAATTCGCTGCCAAAAATATACTATGAGACCGCATAGTGTAAATCTATGCGGTTGCATAGATCATTTGAGCTTCCCCTCTATGGATTTGGTAAAGGGACATGCGAACAACTATACGGTCACATAGTTGTTAAGTTCAGCTTCTCTTCGTCCATTGCTTGAATATAGTTGCTCCACTTCGTTTCATCTATCATGTCCAACATGAAACTTGTCCATTTGTTTGGCATGATCAATGTTTCGTCCACTGTGTCTTGAGCAAGTAGTCTCATTGCTTCTTTAACCCGCTTCGCTCGTGACCTAGTCATAGGTCATTCCTCAACAATCAATGGATCATGTCCCGGACCAGCCCTTTTATTATGGATCACATCAGGTATGATAGTTATTTTGGCAACAAAAGATGGAAACTAAAAAGGGATCGATGGTATTAGCTAGAGGAAAGCTTTGTTGTACACTTCACATGATGGAAGTAAAGGTTTGTAGTGAAGTAATGAATGCAATTGAAAGTGATCATTCACGAGACTTGTGGCACAGTGGCTGGCTCACATGAGTTAGAAAGGATTGCAAATTTTGGCAAAGAAGCCCTTCATTCCTTTTACCAAAGGTACATCATTAAATTCATGTGATTATTGTTTACTTGGTAAATAGCATAGAGTTTCATTTCAAAATCCCTATAGTAGAAAGTCTAATAATTTAGATTTGGTTTATTATGATATTTGTGGTCCTATTGAGGTGGAGTCCTTAGGTGGCAATAAGTATTTTCTTACTTTTATTAATAATGCTTAATGAAAGTTGTGAGTGTTTTATTTGAGATCAAAAGATTGCAGTTTTTTTAGCATTTCAAGAAGTTTCATGCCATGGTGGAATGGGAAAGTGAAAAGCTTTTGAAGTGTCTCCGAACTGACAATGGAGGGGAATACAAATCTAAAGAGTTTGAAGATTACTACTCAGAGCATGGTATTAGACACGAGAAGATAGTTCCTAGTACCCCACAACACAATGGTGTGGCTTATAGAATGAACCACACCATTGTAAAATGTTAGAAGCATGTTAAGGATGGCTGTATTACCTAAGTCATTTTAGGGTAAACCTATTCGTACGACATGCTACCTAATCTATCGGTCTCCATCAGTTTCTTTGGATTTTGAGATTCTAGAAAATGTGTGGACAAGAAAGGATTTTTTGTTATTCTCACTTGAAGGTTTTTTGGTGTAAAGCATTTGCACATGTGCCAAGGAATAACAGTTGAAACTAGATGATAAAGCTAGTGCTTGTATTTTTGTTGGCTATGAAGATGCAGAATTTTGGTATAGACTATTGGATCCGAAGAAGAAGAAAATAATCAAAAGCAGAGATGTGATATTTCATTAGAATCAGAAGTTGGCAGATTTCGAGAAATTTGGGAATCAAATACATGTTGATGATGCTGTCACTGACCTTACACTTGTCTCTTTGCCTCTAGACAATGCTACTCAGGGGGTAGAGACACACGTTGACAGTCATGCTAATGAGCCAGTAAGGGTTTGTGAGGATGATCTAGAGGATGTTGAATAGGATGAGCAACATACTACACCAGAACCTCATATTAGAAGATCTACCATGGAGCATTATCTGTCAACTAGGTATCTTGCATCACATTATGTGTTGGTAACTGATGAGGGAGAGCCAGAATACTTTCAAGAGGTACAATCTCATAAAGACAAACAGAGCGGGATGAAGGGTATGCAAGAATAAATGAATTCTACGTAGAAAAATAACACTTATAAGCTAGTAAAGCTTTCTAAATGTAAAAAGACATTGAAAAATAAATGGTGATTTGAAGGAAGAAATCTATATGGTTCAGTAAGAGGAAAAGAACAAATAGTTTTCTGGTTGAAAAGAGTTTATATGGGTTGAAATAGGCTCCAAGATAGTGTTATAAGAAATTTGATTCATTTATGGTAGGTCATGGTTATACCACGACAAATGCAAATCACTGTGTTTATGTTAGAGAATTCCTTGGTGGTAATTTCATTATCCTTTTGCTATATGTAGATGACATGTTAATAGTAAGGCAAGGTGTTCAGTTGATTCGTAGTTTGAAGGCAAATATGTTCGAGTCATTTGACATAAAGGATTCTGGACCAGCATGGAAAATTTTGGCGATGCATATTCATCGTGAAAGAAAATCCAAAAAGTTATGGTTATCACAAGAAAAATATGTAGAAAGAGTGATGGTAAGGTTTAACATGAAAAATGCTAAACCAGTTACGACACCACTTGGTAATCACTTCAAATTATGTAAGATGACTTGTCCTTCTAAGAAGGAAGATAAAGAAAGAAAGGTAGAAATTCCTTACTCATCTGCGGTTGGGAGTTTGATGTATGTTATGGTTTGTATATGGCCAGACATTGCTCACGCAGTTGGGATAGTCAGCAGGTTTCTTGTTAACTCCAATAAAGATCATTGGGAGGTAGTAAAATGGATCTTTAGATACTTAAGAGTTACTTCAAAGATGTGCTTGAATTTTGAATGTTCAAAACCAATTTGGAGGGCTTTACATATGCAGATATGACTGGTAATCTTGATGGTAGAAAATCAATTTCAGGATATTTTGTTACTTTTTTGTCTCATGGTAGTCAAAACTATAAACTGTGTTACTTAATTTACAACAGAGGCTGAGTATATTGTAGCAACAAAAGCAGCGAAAGAAATGCCTAGGATGAAACAGTTTCTCCAAAATTTGGGTTTGGAGCAAGATGTGTATGTAGTTAATTTCAACAATCGAAACGCATTGGACCTGAGCAAGAATGCTACTTATCATTCTCAGATGAAATGCATTGATGTGAGATATCATTGGCTACGGCAGTAGTGGTCGAACAATTGATATTTTTAGAAAAGATTCATATTGAAAAAAGTCCCGCTGATATGATGACAAAGGTTGTGACTAGAGAAAAGCTTAAAATTTGTGCTGACTAGCCAACATAAACTCTAACTAATCATTTAGAGCATAATTTCCTTCCTGTGGCTGGAGGGGTAGATTGTTATATGAGCTTCCAGCCCATGAGGAATTTAATGGCCCAATCCACTATAATATTTAATTGTAAGTCAACAAATGTAGCTATACGTATGAAAGAAAAAACGGTGCCAGCATATATGAGGAAAAACAGAGGCTTCTATATGAGAACTTTGGCTGAAAAAATAGAAAACAAAAAAAGATATTATTGAGGCTGCTGCAGTGAAGGAAACAATAAAAGAAAGGAAAGGAAAGAAAATGGTTTTCTTTCAATCTTTAGGTGTGGATTTTACACAAGTATTTTTTCTACATAGTACAAATTGGGAATTTCTCTAAGTGGTGTATTTTGGGTGCTCCAAAGAGGTGTCGTATTCAAAGTAGGTTCATCATAGGTTTCATAAAACTAGTGGTTTGAGGGTGAGATTATTTGTTTTCTTAGAGGTTGATCATTATTGTGTTTCCATATTTTGAGAACTCAAGTTTTGGGCATATACTTGAGTATTGTAAACTCTATTTTATTATAGTGAATTTGATTGCAGTTGTCCCAGCGTCAAAGTGCTAACAACCCGCCTCTCCCACCACCGGAGAAAGCCACACGCTTTTAATTTATCCAAGTGTGTAGGAGCTAGGGATGTCAATGTGGCTCCGATGGCCTATGGCTCGGCCTAGAAAAAGCCCGAGCAGACCAGCTTGTGGCTCAGGTCGAGCCCCATTTTGGGACGTCGGCTCAAGCCCGAGTCAGCCCGTGTCACGGGCCATTTCAGCTCGCAAAGCCAAGTTTTAAAAAAAATGATTACAGCTTCCTACAACGCAGGCAGCTATAATAGCTACTTGCAAAACGCAAGCAACTATGATAATATTTTTAAAAAAATCAAGCCTAATATGCTCAAGTCCGATTCGGCTCGCTTTCAGGTCGAGCCTAAATTTTACTGGGGTAAAAAAAGCCCAAACCATTTTTACTCGAGCCGAGCCCGAGCTTCGAGTTTCGGCCCGTGGCTCAGCTCAACTTGTTGACACCCATAGTAGGAACTTTATGTAGACGTGAGTAGGGTAGAGATCTATTGGTCATATCACCAGTTAGAAATCAAGATCAATAGATTGACACTGTTTGTGGGAAACCATACTATTAACCTTGAACAAACACTGGAAAAAAATTAGCAAAAAAGTGTATTTACTTTCCCTTAAAAAAATGTTATGTTTTTTTTAATAAAGAACAAGTGGAAGTTTAGAAGAAAAGTTCTAAATGTTCTTCATTCTTAGGTTTTTTGAGTTTTCCTTGAAAAATGATAAACATTGAAGAGACAAATATGCTAAAAAAGGCTGCCATTTGAAGAAAAGAGGCGTTCACCTAATATGAGTGCTAGTGAAGAAGATGGAAATCCATGAAGAATGGTGAAGAAATCTCTGAATAAGTGGCCCTTGGAGTCATGCCTCTTATCATCGACCTCAACATCGTAGAGGTAGAAAGATCGTTGTACACTTCACTAGAGAGGTGGTTGTCATGATTGCCAACATAAGGAACATCACGGAGCAAAACTCAATCATGCAGCAGCTCCACAAACAAATACAAGCACGGGCAGGTATGCAAATGCTCGAAAATATGTCTTACCCAGGTTTCTTTCGAGGCTTCCATCCCCAATGGAGGAACCATTAAGAAGAAGAGGAGATATAGAGGGATGGAGCTTATTTCCAAAAGTTACTGTCCCCCCAAAACTACCCTGAAAACCAACTCATGAATGACCCATTTGGGGAAGAGGATAATTGTACTCCTATCTATCTGGTGCACCTAGAAGTAGGTCTTGAAACGATCTTTCCTATATTCAGGCCTCATGAATAAATGCTCAGATATAGGCTGCAAGATGAGCCCTGGCTTAGAAATAGGCAAAATATAATAGCAGTCAAGGCTACAAGGGAACATATAATGAACTTCCCAACAAACTTATCGCATCGCCACCAAGTTGGTGAAGAGAATAAGGATGGACCATGCAGGTCTTTTGAGTTCAACGATGATGATAGCCTCCCATTCTCCTAGCCATTCAGGGACGTATACGTCCCCAATCATTTTGTGCTCTCCAATATGGTGAAATATGAATGAAAATGAGACTTAGAAGAGCATCTTAACACCTACAAGACCCAAATGGGCTTGACGAGAGCTTCTCCTGCACTAAAGCGCAGAGAATTCTACTTGAACCTCTATAGAGGAGCGAGGGGGTGGTATAGTAAGCTTCGTCCTTAACTAGAAACTGACCAAATTTAAGAGAGTTGTTGAATTACTTTTTTTCAAAGAGGGAAGAAGACACTATAGTCCAGCACCTCCAAGACATGAGACATAGCTATATGCTAAAGAACTACCTAACTTATTTCATAGATGAAATGATCTATTGTGAAAAAATCTCCGATGTAGAAGCCCTCTCCACCCTAAAAGGAAGCCTCAACATAGACACCATGTTCTGGAGGGATGTTTGTTACAAAAATCTTACCATTTATGACTAGTTGGTAGAGTTAATAAAGGATGAAATTGTCAAGCAACAACTGGGCATTCCCCTCATTAGAGGTAAAGATCTAGACGCCTCACTTCTCATTTTAACATAAATGGAAGCTCAAAATGTCGATTGAATGAAATCACAAGTTTCAGTTGGGGGGGGGGGGGGGGGGGCNAAGGACCAAAATCATTAGTTTTGAAGATGAACGATCAATATGAAAGACATTTTAAGTGGGATGACCTAATTTGATTGATTTACAAATGGGGGAACAAAAAGTTAAAAAAAGCTTGAGTTTTGGAACTAAACTTGCACAGGATCATAAACTTGAGGACCAAAATATGTAGAAGATGAAAATGGAGAGACTGGCCACCCAAACTCTTGAGGTAGTTATCCCTAGATAAATTAAAAGGAGAAATTCCCCATGATCAACATATATAAAAAAATGATCAGCTCTACAGGATTCTTTAGCTGAATATATTATCTTATCATTGACATTTTCAACAAAATGCCCCTTTCTATGAATAATAGGTTTTTTTAAACTTTACATCCAAGTTGAAAGTAATGAATAGCAATTTCTTTAACACTAATCTTTTCATATTCAAATCTAGTTTCTCTATGTATTTAAAAAAATGAAATAAATTCTTTCAAATGACTAATAGTAACATAAATAGGCTTGTCCTCACTTTGCAACATTTTTTTTACTCTAGTAATAGAAGACAACATATTGTATGAAATAATTATGCCAAACAAGAACTCAAAATATATAATGTCATAAGATAAACTTTTAGCGTATCTAAACGCCTTTGGGTCGGCACATGTTTCCGCCAAGTATTTTAAAGTTGCTTTTTTACCTAAAAACTTTTTCATCTACATGTGTGTGTGTGTGTGTGTGTCGAGAATTTATCATATCACTAAATACAAGCTTAATACTATGACAACCACATGATGTGTAAAATATTATTAGATTTACTTTTAATACTCTTTTTTGTAACCATTATTCTTTTCTTTCGGATAAGAACCATTATCACAAACGTGACCTTTTAAATCATCAATGTCAAGTTCAAGTGTTTTCAAAATTTCTAATTTACTGAATAGTCCTTGCACTCAAGTTATTATCCACCTTAAGGAATCCCAAAAAACTCTAGTACTTTAATTGGAGTTTCTAAGAGATATACATACCATATTATAAGATATATTTGTGGTAGGGAGGCATCTAGACTAAAGCTACAGCAAATGGAATAATGACATTTGTTGACATCGAAAATTGTATAGACAAAATTCAAGCCAACTTAGAATGTAAATGAGGATTTTTATTGGTAATGACTTTTAAATTACAAGAGTAAACTACACGTGTTTTCCTTTTTCTCTAATGAGATATTTTAAGTAGGAAGTGTTGTTCGTCTCTCCCCTTTTTGAGGATACCGTCCTCCTATTTATAGGAAGGGATAAGCATGTATACGTTATATTCTTGTCTTATCAACTACAGTACCGAGCTGAGGAGGTACGTTAATAGCATATTTTGATTGGTTGATAAGGTTGGCTCCAGCCCTCATCATGAATCTTTCTTGCATGTGGTCCCCAATAATGAATGAACTAATTAAGGAATGAAGCTATAACATATGATTGATAGAATTAGGAGGTGCTGACATGAGCATGTCCAAATGTAATTGATTGATTGGAATTTTTTACAGTATGTAAGGAATCTCCAATCATTATGTCTCCTCAAATAACATCGGTCATTAGTACGAGCTAACCTTAAATACCGGACCTTAAATTAGCATGAGCTTAATGCATATAACAAACTGTATTTAATGACCTCAAATACCCGACCTCAAATACCTGCATGAGCTTAATGCATAACATGACCAATCAAAATATGCTATTAACTTACCTCCTGAGCTCAGTACTACAACTGATAAGACAAGTGTTGACCTATGGTTGATCTCATGTTTTGATTATAACAAACAAAGTATTTTTTATCTCTAACATTTGTATTCAAGTCTTCATTTTTTACATGTTGCGAACTTGTTCAAATTGAAGTCAAAACAAGTGTTACCAAAGGAAGTAAAGGTGACTATCAAGAAAGCTCAAAGTGGAAATGGAGTATTCACAATCGAGTGTGGAAATCGAACATTCTCAATCAAACACTCGCGTAAAAAACAATCGGAGACATATCAAGCACTTGCATCAAATTCAAAATCGAGCAACAAATCGAACTCTTCAAGAAAGTCAAAATCGAAGCCACATTCAAGATATGAAGAGCCAAACCTCGAAGTAAGAATGTAAAGGTACTAACACTTTGGTATTTGACAATGAATACTTAAGCTCAAAATCTTCCTATGCATTAAGAATATTTTTCTTGCATTGAAAGTCATTCGAATGCAACGTTTTGATTAAATACAACAATGACTTTTAAAAAGATATTTTAACTTGAGAAATATATTTTTATCTTGGAAAAATTAGTTAATAATATATTCCAAAAGTCTATACCTTTTAAACCTTCAAATCGGGTCAAACGGAGCCACAACGTGAAAGAGGACCGCCAAACTGCCAGGGCGGTCGATCGGCCAAAAGCGGTCGATCGAAAATCTCCAACGGTCAGATTTTTTACCATTTTGACTTTTGATTTTTCCTGTACAAACGTCATATTGGTAATCCAAAAATTGACGGTCGACCGGTTTGACAGAAATTTTTGGCATTTTTCATCTCTATAAATATCAACTCTCTTATCATTTATTGCAAGAATTTTTAGAGCATTCAATTGAGATTCTTGTGAGCTAAAATTGTATTGATTTCTCATCTTATTTATTATTATCAAATCATTCTTGTTTTGAAATTTTTTTGATCAATCTCAACTTTGAAAATCATTTCACTCATCAAAGTTCTTCAAATTGAACTCTTGAGCTTTATTTATTGCTATATATTAAAGAGTTAGCCCACTTCTCTTTTTGTACTTAACTTTAAATTTATCTTTCATTAAGAAGAGAA
>CAIGRP010070147.1:0-17371 GCA_903798385.1 Fraxinus cuspidata
TATTGTGAGTTTCCCAACACTACAATAAGCAACTAATTATCTAACTGGTGGCCAATCAATTATATAATGCAATGGTATGCAAAATTAATCAAGAAAAGTAATAAATAAACTAAATTACTAGTCTTGAATTAAAATAAATAAACAGATAGGGTTCATCTTCATCCAGTACAAAAGTGGATCTATCCTAGCATAATAATATATAAATTACAAGAAGAATAATAGAAAAATCTTGATGTATTGATCTTCTAACTCAAAGTTGAATTCTTCAAAATCTTGATATATTGACCTTCAATTCCTTGCTATGGCTTGATGTCCCCTCTCAAAATATAGCAATTAGCCTCTTATTCTTGATGAATTTGATGAAATTATGGTGTATGAAGAGGCAAGAGTGAGTCCTTTATGTGTAGCACTCGTTCTCAATTTATAAGAGCCAGAAAATAGGTCAAAATTGCGTCCAATTTGGTTTCCAAAAGAGTTTGAATCACAAAAGGAAACTAAAGATTCGTCTGTGGAAAATACCCATGCGCGCGCACCAGTATCATGTTGCATGCATGCTGTATAACCATAAGACTCTCAGGTTGGGGAAAATAAGGCCGTGCGCGCGCGCTATGAATTGCCCCCGCTCGCGCAGGTTTGTCTTTAGACAGCTTTTGTTAATTTGGTCATAACTTTATCTATAGGTATCCGATTGAGTCAATTTAAAATGTGTTGGAAAAGTAATTCAAAGGTATAAACTTCATATAGAAATAAGAGTTTTCCAATTCGAACATTTGCTATCCAAAAAATATGTCTCAAGTTGAGGCTGAAAATTCGTAGCCTAACTTCTTCGGTTGGAAATTGATTTGTAAAAATACTTACACTATATTTCACTCATTTGACCGCCAATTGCATTCAATTGATCCTATATGATCTTCGATCATCATTTTTTGGTCCGAATCAACTATTGAATGTTTACACTTTGGTCTCCAAACTTTGGATTTCCTTCGTTTTTGCACGTTTTTCATTCCTTTCTTTCAAATCCATCAATTTGAATTGAGTTCAACCTAACAAACATAATTAACATAAAATTAAGTTATAACTTATTCAAATTATTAACAAATACTCTAATTTGATAGATTAGACTTATCACATGCCATAAAGTGAAAGGGTCAATTAAATAAGTAAAATCAACTTTATTTTTATAAATATTGCCAAGAGTATATAGTTTGACAATTCCATTACAAGAATAACTTTTTTCAACAAATTTTTCATTAGAGGATATTACAAGTGTTTCGAACTCATAAATGTTTTCAAAGCTCGATTTTTTCAAAAATTCTGAACTCACTAAGTTACTATTCATGTTGGGAATGATACATTTGTTAAGGTAACTGTTTTTCTGAAAGTGAAGAAAATGTCAACATTTCATTTTTTTTAACCGCTTTGGAGCAGCCTTCATTATCCATTTGTATTCTTGAATTGTTGTACATGTATCATACCACAAATTAGGAACCTTTCATTTGATAGCATTGATCGCATTCAAAGTATCCACAACATTATCTTTATCAATGGAGTTTATTTTACCTTTCCATACACAAAATAATCTCCCTTGGGATTCTTCTTGGACATTTCCTTTTGTTTGATTTGTTGGATGGTTCAATCTTTTCTACGGGATTGGCTTTTGATGCCCTTCATAAGAGTTTTCACTCTTATCTCTTGCCCTCGATTCTTTCCAAATTCGGAGTTGTATCTAAATTTTTCCAAAGAATAATATTCATATCTATAAAGATTTTTCTTCCAATATACTTTCCAAGCCCTTGAGAGTTTTGCAATAATTTATCCCACTTGAAAGGATTTCGAAAGTTCAATTTTGACCGCCTTTAATTTGTTGACAAATACTTGTAATTCATGCATTTTGAAAAGTAGGGGTATATTATCAAAAATTTTGAAATCAAAGTATTTTGATATTAAAAAATTTTTTTGTACTTCCTCATCGGCTGTTTTTATTCTCCAACGCATTAAGAATGATCCCTACAAGTTAGTTCATCCTCTTAGTTGTTTGACTACATCTGAGTTTCCATCCCGTGGTTCCGAAAGTGGTGCCAAGCTCGAATCAAGATTGTAGAAGATCTTCAATATTGTTAGTGGAACTTCAATTTGTCTTACCACCGGGTAAAGTTCGTTCTAGTGTTGTACAAAAAAAATTGCGAAATCACAAATTGAATTGAATCCGTCCATTTATACCCATTGGTTTTTCCTTCAAATTGAACCAAACCATTTCAAAATGGTTTGGTTTACGTATCGATTTTCAAGTATTGCACAAAATCAAATCAAACCGAACCTTTTTTTTAAACTGTATTATTTCTTTAGTTGTAAATCGTATTATTTCCTCAACTAGTGGTCCAGGTCACAAAAGGAATAAGAGAAGGTAAATACAATCTCAATATACTAGAATAACTTTTAAGTGAAAATATGCAATGACAAATTTAAAAGCTAAATAGCAAGCAAAATTGGCGTTGATTTTGGATATGAAATATTGTTGAAGGAATTATTCCAAAAAATATTCCTTCTTATTTGTATTCTTTTGATCATTTAACTGTTGTATCTGCTTACCTTACAGGTGAGTATTTGGGTCTACTCTCTTTAGTTTTATGACGAAGATAATCAAGAAAACAAATGAAAGAATGATTTTTGAACTTCTTTGAGGATAGCATTTAGATTTTAATATCTTGATCAATGAATTTATATTACTTCGTATATATATAGTGTACAACAGGTGATTGACTATATAATGATGTTGCCTTCCTAAATTAAGGACTAATTAGAATGACTGATGGGGTTGTGGGTGAATATATAGTCATAGGCGGATTGGTATATGTCCATCTGATGGGGATTTGGCCCAGTGAGGAAGAAATTCTCATGCAGGAGATATGTAGTTTTAAATGATCGGCAATGAATTCATTCAGTTCCTGAGCCGTTGTCTTTCTTTTTCTACTAGTTTTTGCCTTTTTATTTATTTGTATTTCGAATTTCAAACAAATATTAATGTAATTTAACATTTAACATCCTTAGTTCTCATTTAAACTTATATATTAACTTGTTTTAGATATATTACTATAATGTCAATAGGTAAATCGTGGATTAAAACTGAACTAAACCGCAATTAATGGTTTGGTTCGGTTTCAAAAATAAAATAGTTTTTTGTGGTTTGGTTTGGTTTCAAAAATTTCAAATCGCGTGAAATGGTTTGAGTGAAAGTATGGCACAAACCGTTCGAACTGCGTTCACCCCTAGTTCGTTCCATCAAATTTGTCCAACCTCACAAGATATTGATTCATGAGTTTGAAAGTTGCTATAGTTGTCTCGTTCTGCATCAATTATCGTTTGAGATTGTTGAAAGAACATGAAAAATAGGAGAAGGAGAAAACATGCAATGGCGAGAACAATATGCTTGAACATGTGATTATTGTTCTCAACCGTTATTTGTCCCTTCCAAGATTTTTTAGAGTGCTTAAAGGGATTCACTTGCAAATAATTTGTAGGACAAAACAAGCTTTTAAGAAAAAAAACACCACTTGTGATTTTTTCAAAGAACTTGATGAACACAAAAGGCTTGAATATGTAAGAGAATATGGAATAATTGTAGTTAAATGTAGTTTTGATTGTTGATCTCTCTTTTAGTGATTGAAAACTATCACTTATTTGTAATTTTCCATTCACATTTACAATTAGCGTCAATCTCTCACGAAAAGATTTTCATGAAAATACACCAAAATATCAAAATTAAAAATTGATCTAATCGTTAGTTTTGATAACCATGCGTTTGCATGGTCATAAGCTGCACGACCTCATGGTACAAACAAAAATTATTCTGTTTTTCCAAAGTCAACCCATGCATTCGCTTGTCAAATAGTCCATGTGTACGCATGGGTTAATTTAGCCTCTTCGCCAATTTCGTTCTATTTTGATCTCGCGTCGATTTTTTTCTTTTTTCGATAGTAATTATTTGTCCAATTCTTCCTACCAATATAATTGTTGAACATATATAACACATATCAATCTCAAATTTTTAAATGCGAAAAGAAATTCTTGTATTCAACTTATTTTTTCATACATAACTTTTATATATAGCTACTTACTGAACAAATTAAAGTTGTGGGAATATTCTAAACTCGATATTTCTTCACCTAATTTATTCTCCTATATATAAATAGTTGGTTGGTTTCATTCTTTTTATTAAAAAAAATTACTTTACAGTCATAATTTAATTTTAATCACATATTTGTAGGACCTACAATTTTTATTTATTTATCCTTCAACATTTTTTGAAGAAAAATATTATTTATCATTACAATGATGGAATATCGATGATGTGGCAATATATGTAATAATGAGATTTGACAGTCAATTTTTATGAAAGGTAATGGGAAGAGGGAGAAAAATGTGAGGGATACTGAGTTATCATATCATCAATATTTCATCATTATGATGATAAATAGCATTACTTTTTCTTGAAAAATAACTTTTTAGTTAAAAAATGAAACCCAAAATTTGAATTAGAATTCTATTTGTCCTAGAGCTCAATCTATCTAGGCTACCAGCCAAGAAGAAGTAAAAAATATTTAGAGAAGTGTAAAAAAGTTCATTCCTTTTACATATATGAATGTAACAAGTACATATGATATTGTCACTTTCCCAGGAAAAATATACAACAAAACACCAATCTCCCTCACATTGCCTATCGAAAGAATACAAACATATATGTGGCATTAGTATTTCATTTCTTGTCTTGCAATTCTTGCACACTTTCTTTTCACTTAGCGCAGGGTCGGCTCTGAGATTTTGGGTGCTCGGTATGACATTTTAAAATGAGACCTTTTTCATGTAATTAAAAAATATGTTAACAAAAAAAAATATTCATATAACATTAATTCATTACAAAAATATGACATTTAAATATTTGTTTACATATCAAACTTCAAAAGAATACAATTTTTCATATTTCAAATTTCTTGGAATAAGAAAATAATAATTTTAAGGCCGGATACTTTCTCCTTTTTCCCTTACATTATTTAAGGCATGATACTATTTAAGACAAATATATTAAAAAAAATTATAATTAATCCGCCACATTATTCTTGGATTTAGTATCTTATACAATTGCATATCAAACCAAGTCGAAATTTTACAATTAATAAAGAAATAATTTATATACAAAAATAGTTAAGCACAACATATTGATATTAGCTAAGAATGAGCCTAAACCATGTGAATCATTTCCCTTGCTTTGATTTCTTGGTACGATACACAATTAGGACAATAATGTTAAATAAGAGCATTATTTTTCTACTACTATCTTTTTTTCATAAATATTGTGTCATTTAACTAACATAATAATAAAAAATTTAGATTTTTAAAATTATTATATATAATAAAAAAAAATTGGTGTCCCTAAAATGTTGAGACCCTATGCGGTCGTACTACATGTGCACTCTCAAGGTTGCCTTTTACGCAGTGTGAGGAAGTCATGACATCTTTGTGTTGATTTTGGTCGAAATGTCCTTGTTTTGATGGCGTGACCTCGTCGTATCAATTGCTTATTTTTGTAGGCGGAACAATCACCTCTTAAATTTCTATTGAACTCCAATTCTTATCTCTTCCAAGAAGATTTCCGATTTCCCTTCTACACGTACATTTAGAAAAAGTCAAATATGCTTATAATATCTAACGAAAAAAAAATAATTTTTTTAACTTGTGAAAAATTAAAAATAAATCAAGAGTAACAAAATTTTGTTGAGACCGCGACCCAAGACGTTGTCTTTGGTAATCCGTGTTATTTCCATCAAGATCATTGACACATTAATGGCATTTTGTCGATCATCATTTTCGCTATTAGTTTGTTTTTACTATTATTCTAAAACCGGTCGGCCGGTCCTCTTAACGATTTGACTGGGGCTCTCAAATGCTTCATCCTCCTCTCTAATTGCCAATAGGCCACCTGCGAAAACTGAAATTCAAAAATAAAATAATTATCATAACCTGCCCAAAAATAAAATATTTGCAAAAATTGAGAAGAAAATAGAAAAGTAACAAGAAACCTATGCGGAGTCACGTTCGTCAATGGTTTGAGCAGTGACTATAAATTTTTCACACCGTATTAAATTCACTACGAGCCTAGAAAATTCTTTATCAATCAAAATTTTAATCCACACATGGAATATAATGGTGTAAAAATTAACCTTAGAGCTTTGACAGTGCTTGAGTTAGGTCATTGTACATTGCATATTGAAACTCGACAAAAAATTCGTATCATTCCTAAGTTTGGTGACGATGGAAAAAGTAGAATGAAAACCCAATAAGAAACAAAATCAATAACAAGACAGGTAAATCATAAACCTCACGGTGGAATATAAAACAGACAACCATCAATAGGTAAAACATAAAATATTTTTGGACTTCTGTTGCTAGATAAAGAAATAAAAAATTATAATATTATTAAGCCCGTGTTTGATGGCTATTATTGTGTAAAAATGATGTTTTGAATTGTGACTTTTTGAAAAATATATAGTTAAAAAGTGAGGGAAATTTTTGAATTTACGTGCAAAATGAGTAAGAGAAATAAATTATTTTATTTTAAAGAGAGTCAAACAGAGGCTAAAGAATAACAAAATAAAAATGTAAGATAAATAAAAAAGTTTTTCGTTGGTGATAATTTTAAAAATTATCTTAATAAATTTTATTTACCTATATAATTATGTTTTTAACTATAGTAATAAAATCATTAAAATTAATTTTTTTATTAAAAAATTAATTAAATGAAATTTAAAAATAAACTTAACATTTTGAACGACTTTTCATTTACTAGTATTTATTAAATTATTTATTTAAGACTTAAATTAATGTTTTAAAATATAATTATTTACATATAAGTAAACCTTTTAAGCTTAGCAAAATATGTAGTTATTGAGAAAGAGCTATGATCAACGCAACTTTCGCATATAGCTCAATATGAAATAGCAATGTTTTGAAAATCGAATTGGACATTGAAGAGGGTCAAAAGTCCAATGGTCGAATCAAGGTTGAATCAGAGTCGGCCTGAAAATTAAATAAAATCTCATACAAAGTATGTATTATTTTTATTAAAAAAATTATTATATAGATTAAACTTTTTAAAAATTAATACTACTAAATTTAAGATTTTTTTTATTTTATTTTTAACATTTGTTAATTATATTTTAATAATCATTTAATTTTAGGTAATCAAATGATTATAATTTCTTCTTTTCTGTCTCTCAGCGGCTGCTGCTGCTTCTCATTTTTCCATTGGCGGCGGCTTTTCATTTTTTAGGCGATTTCTTCTACATATACTTGTTAATATGAATTGATGGATAGTCTTTCACATAACTTGGGCAAGTTTGAGAATTTCCTTTGTAGATGTTTATTTTTATTTATTTGGCAAGGTGAGCAGATAATTCGTTAAAATCGTGTCCCATTCACTGGTTCCGATCGGACAGAATATTTTACAATATTTTCACCGATTTTTGTACTACAAGTACAAGATATATGGATACAACCGAATCGATCGTTGGATCAGTTCATGGTATCGACCGATCCGATCTGATTTTAAAACATTGCTAAATAGCACTCTCATTTATTTGCTATCTATTGAACATACTGAACTCGAAATGATTCAATTCATTCATAAATAGTAAAAATAGGTTAAGACTTTTTAATCTCATAATTCTCCTCAAATTTAGAACCCTCAAATCATGAATAAATCGAAAGGTTAACAATTAATTTTCAATAATCGATTATAATCAAGTAATCTTTGCAACCCCTCTCACATGCAAACGAAAACTCCACCGAAAATTTAATATTGTTCTGGAGCTCGTGACAACACAAGGAGGAAGAGAAGACATTTTTCATGTATAGACATATGGAAATCTAATTAAAAAAAAACCATAAATAAAGAGGTAAACTCAGTGTGAAATCGACACACTTGTTGATCTATACTCACATAAAAGTGAGACCCATGTAAATAAAAAAACCAAAAAATCCTACCCCCTATAATGAGGATTCTGCTAGTAGCACAACATAATTGAACTCGGTATAAAGCAAAAACTATAATCATCATAAATTCATTTTTTGTAGGTGACTTAGAAAAAAAATATCATCTACATACATCTATTAGCAATAATTGACTGCAATATAATCAGTAGCTTTGTAGTTTACAATGACGATGCTTTGGTCTTGCAACTATCATCGAAATTTCATTTTCTACATATTTTTATTTTTTGTAAGTTTACGACCCATAAGTTAAAATAGAATCAATTTTTTTTCCATGTATTTTTAATTTTTCATAAGTAGGATAAGTTTTTTTTTTTATTTCTTTATCATATTATTGATAGATAAATTATTCCCTTAATATTTATTTGATTATTAATGAAAATCTTATCTATAATTAAATTCATTCAATTATTTATGTTTTTAATATTATTAATTGAAAGCTATTAGTAATCTTAAAAAATTAATTGTTATTTAATTATAGAAATAATTTTTCTAAAGATAATACTTCATTTTTTGAAGTTATATAAATTTATGTAACGACAAAAATTCTACCAGTTAAGTAAATTTTTTAACTATCGTGAAAAAAATTCCATTAGTAATCTTAGATTATTATTTTCAGTTGTTACTCGTTGATTTCCATCTATAATAATTAATTTTTGCTTGTATTACTTTAATTAGAAACATATTTTCAGTCTATATATATATAGAAAACTATTGTTGAAATTATCTAAAATTATTTATTTTAAACAGAGATAAAATAATCTAAGTCGAACTTCACATTAAAGATGATAACTTACTTTTTTTTTATAGTATTTACTAATTGTTAATTTATAAGTAGTAAAAAAATATTCAGTGTTCACATTTATATGTATAAATATTGGTGAGAGATCGCAGAGGAATCACTAAAATAATTTTATATTGATGGTTTATTCCAGTGTTTTAAAAGGCGCAATTAGGTAGATGCACGGCGGAAATGCCAAGTCAAGTGATTTAGCGCCTTATTTAGCGGTCAACGAATCGTTGACGCTATTGCGTGTCTAAATGTGATTATGCGCGTCTAAGCGCGCATTATTACCCTTTTTTTTATTTTACAATTCTTTTAAATTAAAACTTAAAGGTGGATCTAAATTAAAAATTTATCTTTTTGTTGAAAACTTTTGAAAATATGTATAAAATTTTTATAAATATGTTTTATATGTTTGATATTTATTATTTTTAATTATTAAATAATTTTTTGATTGATTAAAAATTAAAATAATATTAAAATAAAAAAACGTTCTTTTACTTTTTTTTTACTCATATGCCTCATCTTGCCTAGACCACGACATTACCGCGTTTCTTAAGGCTTAGCCAAGCGACCCAAACATGCACTAGAGTCTAGTTATTGAGACCCGCCGGCCTCGAACTAACCCAGTTAAGTTTAAGCGGGGTTTCGCATCCTGCTGAAACCCATTCTCCTAAACCCTAATTCCCTCAGCCCCAATTCACTGTAAACATAAAAACTAGTTTGAAATATTCGATTCTAATCAGTAGAGATGCAGCACGATGAGGTCATATGGCAAGTTATCAGGCACAATCACTGCAGTTTCATGGCCAAGTAAACCTTTTTCCGTTGTTTGAATTTTCTTTTCATTATTCTGATATTGATTGATGTTTATATGATGAAATTATGGGTTTTAGGCTGTGTTTTTTTCTCCCTTGTTCTAATTTTTTTGTATGATACTATGATAGAATTGAAACTGGGATATTTTGTCGGAACCCTTACAACGTGACTGGGATATGTAATCGGAGCTCCTGCCCTCTCGCTAATAGTCGATACGCCTCAATCCGTGAACATGATGGTATTTTCATTTTTAATTTGTTTTATAGTATAATAATTCATAAAATGCTAAATGTTTTAAAATGTTAATTATTTCTGGACTGTTTTATGTTTTTAGTTTATTTTTTGGCTGAATATTTGGGATTTGGGTATTTGGTGTTTGTTTTGCAGGAGTGTTTTATCTGTATATGAAGACGATAGAAAGGGCGCATATGCCAAATAAATTGTGGGAAAGAGTTAAATTGCCCAGAAATTATGAGAAGTCCCTTGAAATTATTGACAAACACTTGGTAATGAGTCTTTATAATTTCTCTGTTGTAGTTGGAATGGAATTTGAACCAAGAGTTATTATGTATGGCATGAGACTCAGAGATCTTTAATGCTTTCCCTCAATTTAACAGGTGTTCTGGCCGAAACTACTTGTACATAAAACAAAGCAAAGATTAACCAAGATGACGCAGATGCGTATTCGCATGAGGAAACTTGCTTTAAAGACAAGGTTTGTTATTTTTTTTTCTTCTGCTGTTTGTGCTAACAATCTTTGCTCACCTGAACTCAAATTTCTATGCACTCTTAATTTTTTTTTATGTGCTTTAAGTTGATACCATCTACTTAAGTAAGACCAACCAATACTTGAACTAGCAGGGACTCATTCCTCGCTTGCTTATTAGAAGGATTGTTTCTCCCTTCACTAAGCTTGCTTAGATTTGAATCCTTTCTATCTATCTGAAATCCTCAGCTTGTTTTTTATTGGTTAATTTAGTTATTATAAGATATATATGGTTCTGTCTGGCTGTTTAAGTGTGGCATAATTAGTATATAAAGAAACTGTTGGAGATTGCGGCGAGGTATAATAGAATTTTATAGGTTCGAGTATTGTCTTTCTTTGCAAGCTCGGTTACTAACACTCGATGGCATCATGGTCCACTATTTTTAGTTACTACTGCAAAACTAATTTATGATACTAGAATCGTTAGGCGAGTTACTTTAGTTGTCATCGAGATGAATGGCAATGATGATGATTGTAGTACTGGTTCTATGTTATTCTTTGGCCTGTGATTTAGGAGTCGATAGTCCATCCCTAATTGTTTAGATCCCTGCTGGATTTTTGGGACGGTATGGTAGGAAATTGTTGAGTGTGTCTCCAAAAAGAGATTTGTAATGTTGTACTTTTAGCTCTTGTACTTTAAGTATTAATGAGGACAGTCTTATCATTTTAAAGGGGGTTATTTTAGTTCAATAGGTGAACATGAGATCTTAAAGTTCTTAAATTATTGGCCAGGTGTCCTCCATTGGCGAAGTTTATATGTTGAAAATTTGATTGATGTTTTGGTGTCAACATGTAGCCACCAATGCTATCCAGAGATGGTGCTGTCAAATGACTCAACTTCTGGTGTTCCATTTTCACCTTTAATATTAAATAATAATTTCCATCTAGCTACTTTTTGTACGTGTGCGTTTACACATGCGTGAACATCAGCTTTCTCTTAGTTCTCTCTTTCATTGTTGATCAGTACGAATACGAATTTTCCCACTTGCGACATGCTTCTAATACACTGCATGTTTGTTCAGGGAGAAAATTATGACAACTCCTAGGAAAGAGAAGAAAAGAGAAGCTCGGAGAGAAGAGAAGGCCGAGAAGGCAGCAGTTTTGGAGAAAGTATATCTATTGCTGTTCGCTTTTTAGTATGTGTTGCTTACCTTTCGGCTTTCATGCTATGGTGCACACTGAGGAACTAATACTATTAACCATTTTGCAGAGTATTGAAACAGAGTTACTTGAACGCCTCAAGAAAGGAGTTTATGGTGACATTTATAATTACCCTGTTGATAAGTACAATGAAATTCTTGATAAGGAGGTTATAAAGGATGCTGTTAGCGAAGACGAAGAGGTTGTTTTGCACGAATGCCTACAAATCTGTTCAATCATTTGGTGCTTCCTTTCTCCTCCTCTTTAAACATGTCGTAATGCTCATTGTTAGTCTACAATTGATACGTACAGGAACCTGAGATAGAATATGTTGAAGGCTATGAAGAGCTTGAAGAGGAGGATATGGAAGATTTCGGTGGTCTTGCAACTGTTGAATAATATTTTATTTTCTTTGACGAAATTCTGTGTTTGTAGTTTAGCTGTCTAATGGTTGTATTTTAAGCCCTTGTTTGACACACATTTTCTCAAAATACATTATTTCAAAATTCATTTTCAACTACACTTTCTTCAATAAAATAATATTTTTCATCACTTCAATAATTTTTCCTTACTTTTTAACCACATATTTCCCATCATATGACTATTTAAAATACATTTTCGATAATATCCCTCAAACACCTCCTAAATCTGAAATGCTGCAGTTGGAGTGGACGATGTTGATGATGAGGAGACTGTAGCTGTTGAACGCAAGAGAGGGAGGAAGGATTCTCCTAGAAAGCTGGAGAAAGATGAACCTGGAGCCAAATCGAAGAACAAAGCGAAAGTACTTGTTGAGGTAAAGATGAAATAACAATATTTCTTTCTCTATTCACTCCTTTTTTCTTTCATTTGTAACTATAATATATTAATAATCATTTGTATCCATAAATGGTCTCATACGATCTTTCTGCTAGGTCGAGCATGAAGATGCAAATGAACGACAAACAGCTGTGCTATGAAGCCCTTTTCACTGTTCTATATAAAAGTATTGAGATATGAATAGGATGAGACAATCAGTCGGCTTTTTAATGAGTTTACTGTCGGCTGCACTCATTGTGGTTCTCAAAGAGGGGGAGAGTTTTGCTCCAGGAGAGCCGTCTTGTTTGGTTTACTAATTTCTCTGTCAAACGTAAAACAGGGCAGTCGTTTGCATTTTGATGAATTGTCTGTAGTCTCTCTCCCCCTCTCTCTCCCTCTCTCCCCCCCTTGCAGATGTGTGGCAAATTTGACATCCTGTTGGGAGAATCCATCTTTTCTTGTACAAGTAGAATTTTGTTTCTCCTAGATTAAGTGAATTTTGTCTCTCTTATTTAGGACTACTGTCTGAATACGCGACTTTGAAAAATTTTAGGGAATATTTGTTAAGAAACTTTTAACTAGTTTATTACTTTAACTAGTTAATAAAGAGTAATGCTAATCATCAACTCAGGTAATCCTCTGTTGTAGGGTTATTGTCACATTGTTTAAAGAAATGGCTGATCGCTGGTCTATATGATATTGGCTAACAGAGACTGCAACATTTTTCGTTAATAAATATTTTTATACTATATTTTGCTATATAATTTTTAATTTAACTAGAAGCTTTAAACCTTTTTTTATTATTTTATTTATATATCAACCTTTTTGTCGTATTTTTATCATCAATTTTGTATTATTAGCAAAATTGGTCCCAGATGATTATTTTTGTTCAATTATTTTTAATTTTTGTTGCTCAATTAAATATATGGCTAGCGATGGCAGTAAAAACAACATGACCGGATCCTAGGTGGAAAGTATTACATTGACCGTTGAGAGAGAAATTTTTTCTTCTGCATTCTCTTTCAAATCTATCAGCAAACTGAATTTCTAGAAGCACCCTTCAAATTATTTACCTGACTTGACTTCGTCTTGCTGATTTTCATTTTTCGATCTCACGTCCATTCTGATATCGAGCAAACTCAATTACTAGTATAGAATTTAGATAGGAAGTGGTCAAGAAAATGAATTTTTTTTTTTAACAGATTTTTGCTTCTTTTTTCATATTTAATTCTAATTTAAGGTATAACTGTAATTATAATAAAAATTGATTTTTTTAATGGTCAACCGATGGAGAAATTTCAAAAAATAAATTAAAATATTTGTCAACAGAAACCTAGTGCCAATGGGAACAAATTGCCTTGTACGATAAGGCGGCGTTCATTAGCAATGATTTCCTCATATATCATTGTAACACTTGACTCGGAACCCGTCAACTATATAAAACTCCATCACCCACTTCTCTACGCACTTGGGAATATCTCTCTTCTTCAATTTCTTGCCCAGAGAATTCAATGTCTGACAATCTTGGATCTGAACTCGATGATGATGGTTTGGATAGAGAGGTGATTCGTGTATTAGAACAAGGGTTTGGACCCGACAAGACAGTGGATCTTTCTGGGCGTCAATTAAGGTTTCTGCCTGAGGCCTTTGGGAAACTTCATGGCTTGCTTCTTCTTAATCTTTCCCATAATCAGCTTGAGGTCAGTTTTTTTGTTTCATTTTTTTTTATTCAAGAATCAATTAAACTGTGTAAAATACAGATAATTCAATCCATCTGACTAGGCCTAAAACTGGTAGTGGAATTTCAAGATTTACCCACGTATTGAAATTTGTAAGATAAAAAAAAATGTAATCTTGAGATTGATTTGGAGTGATTAAGAAAATGAAATTTCTTGGTCTTGAATCTTGATCATTTCTGGGAGTGACACTGTATAATAATAAATTATTGATAGGTTTTTGAGTTTATTCAGTATAGCTATTTTTTTGGATTAATTAACATTATTTCCGAATTTACGACTTTTGTAAGCAAGATCCAATCAGCCCTATTGTTAATTTCTTGCTTGTCTAATTCAGAAGGCTTTCCTTTACAGTGTCGGGTAATTGGGAAAGAGAGAGAAGAGTTAATTAGGAAGTTCTCAATTTGCTTCTCTTCTAACTAAAAATGCTACGGAGATTGATAAATTAAAGGGTAACTAGCCCGTAATGTCCCCACCTTTTATTATTATTGTGGAAAATCTTTATACATTTCACTTTTTGACATTTTCATCCTTATTTTCACATTTCATTGCACATGAGGTCATTTTCATCAATTTCTCTATTAAAAATTGTGAAGTGATGAATATATCATTCTCTTTAAATAAAACAAAATGAAAAAAAAAAACTAATTGCAACCATACTCTCTATTTTAAAAAAAAAATGCAAATGAGTCCAAAATAAATTATTAAAAGGATAATTAGTACATAATGTCCCTATCTTTCACCGTTATTGCGAGAAATGTTCCTACCTTTCATTTTTATTTTTTTGGTATTTTTAGCCTTAATTACACATTTAATTGTGCAAACCATCATTTTCATCCATTTTTATCCAATTTCTCAATAAAGAACTATGAAATAATAAATATACTATCTAATTTAAATAAAAATAATTTTTTTTAAAAATTTCTAATTCTTTAATAATTTATTTGGGATTCGTTTACACTTTTTTAATTTTTAAATAAATTTAATTGACTCTTTTGCACATTTTAAAAAAATTAATTTTTGAATAGTGTATTGGGGACTCGTTTGCACTTATAAAAATTGGAACTATGGTTGCAAATAATTCTTTAGTTTTTTATTTAAATATGAGAGTATATTCGTAATTTCACAGTTTTTTAGTGAGAAATTGGATGAAAATAGATAAAAATGATGGTTTGTACAATTAAATGTGCAACCAATGGTGAAAATGCAAAAATAAATAAAAGGTATGGACTTTTTTGCAATAACAATGATAGATATGGACATTATGTGCTAATTTTCCTTTTAATAATTTATTTGTGACTCATTTGCACTTTTAAAAAAAATTGGGACTATAATTGTAATTAGTTTTTTTCTTTTTTCTTTTATTTTATTTAAAAAGAAGGGTATATTCGTCATTTCATAATTTTTACTTGAGAAAGTGGATAAAAACGACATTTTACGTAATGAAATGTGGAAATAAGAGTGAAAATGTTTAAAAAAAAATGAAAGGTAATGACGTTTTCCACAATAACAGTGTAAGATCGGAACGTTATGTGCTAATTAGCCTAAATTAAAATAATAATTAGAATGGATAGTTTTGGTGAGTCCACCCTCGATATGAGAGCTACATCGACTTTGTGATTTGAACTTTGTTTCGTCTCAAGCAATTAGTTGTTGAACGGAAGTAGTGCATCTATGATCCGAATTCCTTCGTGATATGTGGTTTTGTTTGGTGCAGGTCATTCCCGACTCGATTGCTGGACTCCAGAAACTGAAGGAGCTCAATGTGTCGTCGAACCTTCTGGATACATTGCCTGACTCAATTGGCTTGTTGGTTAATCTCCAGGTTTTGAATGTCTCAGGAAATCAACTGAATAAACTTCCCGAAAGCATTGCTGGTTGCAGGTATTTTGAACATTGACTTGATTTTGCCTGCAAATCTCTTTCTCGCCCGTGTACTGATTATTTCGATTTGATCAACAGGTCATTGATTGAATTGGATGCAGGGTTCAATAACTTGAAGTTTTTGCCAATGAATATGGGTTACGGACTGGTGAGTCTTCAAAAATGGTTGATTCCCTTGAACAAAATACGAGCTCTTCCAAACTCAATCTGTGAGATGAAGTCATTGCGAAACTTGGACGCTCATTTCAACGCACTCCATGGAGTACCCCTCGGAATTGGGAAATTAACAAATCTTGAGGTCTTAAATCTGAGCAGAAACTTCAGTGATTTGACGGAATTACCTGAAACAATTGGCGATCTTATCAACCTGCAAGAGCTTGATCTCAGTAACAACCAACTCCAAGTTCTGCCAGAGACGATTTACCAGCTTCAGAACTTACGTATTCTTAATTTGGATCAGAATCCACTTATTATTCCTCCACAAGAAATTATAAACCAAGGAGTCGAAACTATCAAGGAATATATGATGAAGAGACGACTTGAGATTCTACAAGCCGAACACCAGAGAAGTTTGGATGAAGAAAATAAGGAAACTCAGACGGGATGGATGGCATGGGGTTCGTCCATGCTACATAGGGTATATTCCGGGGCTTTGCAGACTACTTCGGGATATCTTGGCGGAGGAAATGTCACGAAAGACCCGTGGTTCAACCAGCAGTTGTGAACATTTTTACAAAAGGTTGTCGTGTTCTATCGCTTGTAAATTATATAAACAATGGAAGATAGTCTTGGTTTCAACTGAACTTCATTTCCTATTGATTTGAATCTCTCTTTGTACTTCATGAAATGTCAGTTTAAAAATTAAATTAGGATGTCTTCTTAACTTCACAATATCTAGCAAATTTAATAAGGGAACAATACATAAGCCAGAGTTTTAGTTTACCTTATTTCAAATCTACCAGATATAGTTTGTGATTTCAAAAATCAGGTTGTAAATGAATATATATTATATATTATATATTGCATATATTTATGCGATTAATGAGGAATGATTAATTATAATCCCTCAAATCAAGCATTCAGTTACCATTTCCAAGCTCGTCGTCCTCATTCAGTTACCAATAATCCCCCAAATCAAGCATTCAGCTACCATTTCGAAAATAGATTCCTTAAAACACAAGCTCGTCGTTCCCATTTTCTGAAACCCAAAAAAATTGGAACGTCGCCATTCTTCCGTTCGATTGGAAATAACGTATAGAAGGAGGTCACATTTACTCCTATTTCAGAGGATCAAATCGAATCCACTATTCTCTGCAATTGCTGTAATTTGTGGAAGGAAGTCACAACTAATCATGTTCAACTCTCCTGTTGTTATAGCTATATTTAATGAAAATAGTTATT
>CAIGRP010070148.1:0-17176 GCA_903798385.1 Fraxinus cuspidata
AAATTTCAATTATGCAATCTGAAAAACATGTTGCAAAGTTTTTCAATGTTTTACTTTCATATTACTTGTTTTTAAATATAAGAGTTGGCTACCCCTTAGAGACATGCAAAGACATATTGATTAGGAATTTATATTTTAATGTAGGTTTAACACTGTAGACTTTATTGAATTGAGAGCAAATACTAATGCTATCTTTGATGGCCTTGAATTTTCATGGTATTTTGGCTTGTTTGATAGTCATTTTTTGGCATGGAAAAGTTTTTCTCACTTCATTCCACACATGCACATTTTCTTCAATATTGTGGAATTGGTTTTCCCACCATTTTGGTGGGAAAACTGATTTCCACCATTTTTTTTTTGTTGGCAATTGGAACAAATTTTATAACCAAGTAAAAAAAAAAAGTTCATTTTAATGGACAATTTTCATATAAAACAAAGTCAAACGAACACTAAACTTTGATGAAAAATGATTTTCTTGCAAATATATATTTTTTTTAATGGAAACAAATTTTATAATCAATTGTGAAAAAATTATCACTTTAATGGACAATTTTCATATAAAACAAAGCTAAACGAACACAAAAAGATCCAAAATTTTAAAATTTTTCCGGGTAGAAAATTATACCAGTCAAACACACTTAATTAATAATTTCTTGAAAAACAAATTCTAGGCAATTATTTTCTCTGAAATTCATTTTCTTTCCACTCATTTTCCACACTTGCAATCAAACGGACCCTAAAAGTAAAAAAAATTGTGAGATAAAGCTAGTTTAACCAAAAATTTAAATCAGCTCGTAAACAGATAAACTTCCACTCAAACTTCCTTCGATTATTAATTTTATTAGATCTCAGTTATGGAATTAATGAGGAAAGAATCTCTTGATAAAATTAGTGACAACTTGTGGGATAAATTTTGTCTCAATTTTGGTCTAATTTCTGTCCATCAAAAAAATCCGTCGCTATTATTTAAATTTAAAATTTTGGCTGTGAAACTTCAATATGCATTTGGAACAACTTGCTGCAAATTTTTCAACGTCTTAAGTTCATAATAATTGTTTTTAAATCTAAGGGCTATGTACCCCCATAGATATGCAAAAGCATATTGACTTGGAATTTATATTTTAATGTAGTTTCAACACAGCTTATGGATTTTAATGAATTATGAGCAATAAGTAAAAATAAAACATCACGACACGTGGATAGTTTAACAAATAATTTAAATCAGCTTATAAAGAGATAAACATCCACTCAAAAATTCTTTTTTTTTTGGCATTTTCACCATTAATTACATTTTTAATTGCGCAAACCATCATTTCTGTCCATTTTCAACCAATTTCTCAATAAAAAGTTATGAAATGATGAATATACCCTCTCATTTAAATAAAAGCTAAAGAATTAATTGCAACCATAGTTTCAATTTTTTTTTAAGTGAAAATAGTCCACAATAAATTATTAAAAAAAAATTTTTTTTTCTTAAAAGTGCAAACGAGTCCGGATTAAATTTATTTAAAAATTAAAAAAAATAAAAAAGTGCAAACGAGCCCCAAATAAATTATTAAAGATTTAAATAGAATGGTATATTCATCATTTCACAGCTTTTTATTGAGAAATTGGATAAAAATAGATAGAAATAATGGTTTGTGCAATTAAATGTGTAATTAAAGGTGAAAATGTCAAAAAAAAAGGATGAGACTTTTTTTGCAATAATAGGGAAAGGTGGGGACATTATGTGCTAATTACCATTTTAATAATTTATTTGTCACTTATTTGGACATTTTTTAAAAAAAGTAATGACGTTTTTTGCAATAATAGTGAAAGATGAGAATATTTTGTGCTAATTACCTTTTTAATAATTTATTTGTGACTTATTTGGACATTTCTAAAAAACTTGGGATTGTGATTGCAATTAATTTTTTCTTTTTCTTTTTTTTTATTTATTTAAAGAGAATGGTATATTGGTCATTTCATAATTTTTAATTGAGAAAATATGTGAAAATGACCTTTTGGCAATGAAATGTGGAAATGAAGATGAAAATGCCAAAAAATGAAATGTATGGACGTTTTTCACAATAACAATGAAAGGTGGGGACGTTATGTGCTAATTACCCTTTTTATTACACCCCATTTATGAAATTAATGAGGAAAGAATGTCTCGACAAAATCAGTGGAAAACTCGTAGGATAAAATTTGTCTCAATTTTGATCTAATTTCTGTCGCTATTATTTAATTTTCAAGAAATTTGGCATGATTGATTGCAAACATACTTCTATGCCTCTTAAAAACCATTTTAGTTTGTCGAAGGAACAATCACCTACCAATAATGAGTAAAAGTATTTTATGAGTAAAGTTCCTTACTCAAATGTCATTGGCTCCATAATGTACCTTATGGTCTGTACTTAGTCTAGATTTAGCATTTTTTGTTATTGTTTTAAACATTTACATCTCTAATCCTAATCCCAAATAGTGGGAAGTGTTAATGTGTTTGCTTAGGTGCTTGAAGCGTACTTTTGATAAGGGGTTAGTTTCCAAGTCTGTTCCCGAAGGTGTGATGTTGGGTTTATTAATTTGTCATGTGGATTTACATATATAATTAATCGTATATAAAGCTACCTTAAAGTTGAGCCCAACTAAAGTGATCTAATAAAGAATTAAATTGTTGAGTTTACGGTATTTAAATAAAGTGTAGGTCGGATTATATGTGTAGAGACCGAATTGTATTTGACAATGGGCCAAATACATATGAAAACTATAAATGGCAAATTAGGCCCAGTACGGCCTGGATACTATAAACTTGATTAATGCATTTAACATTTTAACTTTTTCGCGCATTAATTACGGTATAATAAAGAAATATATTCAAAACCCTCCTCTTTCAAGCTCACATTTCACTTTCACTGTCCCAATTCCTCATTTCTCACTGCCTTCCCCTTCCTCTAACTCGCCATTGTCGCCCCTCTCCATTCTCTCACACTTGGATCCGTCGAAAATTATCAAGCTAGCACGGATCAACCAGGCTTTCCGGGCAACCGCCTCCACGATTCTAACAATGTCAGAGGATGATTTTTCTAGCAACTGGGGAATCATAATTATGATTTTAGCAGTTGTTTCGTGCTACATGTAAGTCTTGCAATTTTCATTTTAATGAATTTTATGTTTCTTTCTCATTTTTTAAAGGTTTAGCCTCTGAAATCTCACAATTGTTGTCTCCAAAAATTGTAATAGTTAAATTTCTTAGTTTTTTTTTCTTTATTAACAATTTCAAAGCCCTGTAGAAAGAATTATACGATGTTTGACCTGCTACTTTGAGATGAACATTTGATTTACTCATTGTCATCCGATTTCTATTTTCTTTCTATTTTATTAAAACATTGACATTTCTAACCATGCCGAATTAAGATACTCGTTGATATTTTGAAGACGAATATTGAAGTTGATAAATGTTGAATATGAGAGCATTGATAGAGATCATATTGCATGGGCATAGTTTATTCTTTTACTTATTCCTGGTGGTATAGTTCTGAAATGTTAATCTGACAGTTTAGCTGACACACGTTGGGGCTATATACTATTTGATTTCTTTTCACTACATAAATCTCCTTACTTTCGTTGGTCTTTGTCTGAACCCACTCTCTATATATCATTATTCATCGTTCCCATAATTCCTATTGTGTTCCATGGATTTTCTTTCCTGAATCAGCTTTTGTAGTGCCTATGGAATTTCAATTTTTGGGTTGTCAGTGATAGATAGTTCATAAGACTATAATACACATTATACAACTTCAAACTATAATATGATGTCTATTTTTTTAGTTTGTGACTTTTATTAGTTTTTTGTTACTTTTCTAATTTTTGGTAACTTTTTTGAACTTGTCACTTTATTGAATTACTTCCAAATACAATTTAATGGTTCCGTCACCCATATAAATGTATATGTATGTGTGCAACTCTAACATGAGCACTCCATCTTCTTTAGGAAAGAACATATTCATAGTATCCTCTGCATTGTGCCTTTCTATGTAGAATTATAAACTATTGTAGAACTATGATACTTTTTGACTACTTATTGGCAATTGGATCTTGCTGATATGACATCAATTCTTTAAAACATTGCAAAGAATGTTATAACGCAATAACTCTAATCCGTCTACATCTCTTTTCATTATTTAGGTCTTTGCTAGATGTTATAAAGCGCCTGAGCTGTTGTTCTGGGCCAAGCAATATGGCACAAGAGTAGATGTTCGGGCAACAAAAACACTAGTGAAGAAGTCGAAGAGACCGGCAATCAAAAGTGTTGGTGGAAACGTCTAGCAGCAGCGGCAGCTGCAACTACTGGTGTAGGTGATAACCTCTTTCAGCTACGGAGATTGAAAAAGACTCGGCTTATATTCTTGTTGGGCTCTTCATTAAGCGGAGATCAATACGTTAACTAAGTTGCTGGATGACAGTAGCAATGAGTTAACTTTAAAATACTTAGCATTTAGATTGGTGTTTTGTCGCTGAACTCACTTAAAGTTGCTTGGTGGTGAACAGAGTAGAAAAGATACCGGGGTTGTCATTTTTTTTTTTATTTCTGTCACTTTTTTGAGTGTGTGTCATTTTCTTGAATATTTATCACTTTTCTAAATTGTTGTCATTTTTTTAAATTTTCTATCACTTTCTTAAAATTCTTGTTACTTTTTTTAGTCTCACTTTTTAATAAAAGTAACATTGTATGTTACACATAACTTTAAAATGTGACTGTTTGTTACTTTATTTGATTTTTTGTAACTTTTTTTTATTATTTGTCAATTTTTCTATTTTTTATCACTTTTTTTTTGAATTTATCACTTTTTGTATGTTTGTCATTTTGTTTTTTGAATTTGTGCCACTTTTTGAGTGTATGTTACTTTCTTTGAATTTTTATCATTTTTTCGAGTATTTGTCACTTTCTTTGAATTTTTGTCATTTTGAATGTTTTTAACTTCTTTTCTTTTCTTTTTTTTGAATTTGTTTCTTTTTTTAGTGTCACTTTCTTTGATATTTTGTCACTTTTTCGAGTGTCACTTTTTTTTAAAATTTGTCTCATTTGTTTTGAATCGTGTTACTTTGTTTAGTATACGTCACTTTTTTTGAATTTTTGTTCTTTTTCGAATGTTATCACTTTTTTTTTGAATTTGTATAATCTTTTGAGTGTATGTCACTTTTTAAATTTCTGTCACTTTCTTCGAATTTCTTTCACTTTTTTTTAGAATTTTTGTCACCTTTTTAAGTTCTATAACTTTTTGAGTGGTTTTCACTTTTTTAATTTCTATCACTTGCTTTGATTTTCTGCCACTTTGTTAATTTAAGACATTCTTTTTTGTCGCTTTTTTTAGTATTTGTTATTTTTTTAATTATAATGATACATCTAATTATTTTAGAACAACTATTTATATTGAACGACTACGAATAGCATTACTCTCGTTTTGTTGATAGTTTTAAAATGTTTAATAAAAATTTAAAATACAGTGGTGGTTATTATTTTGTTTTAGAAACTTTACACGTTTTCTGAATTTTATTTGTTTTAAATTAATTATTGAATTTTTATGAATATTTTTCATCACTTCGTCTATATTAGACTATTAGTTGATTTGACTAATATAAAAAGTATTAATTTTAGAGCTAACAAATGGAGTTGAGTTAGTGGCTGACAAGAGACAAAAGTAGGTTGTGTGAAATGACGTTAAAATAGAGGGTGGAGTAATTGGTAAAGAAAAATAAAAGATGACAGTCGTAGACGAAAATTAACCATATTTTTCACTTCAAAAAAACTTTTAGCATGAGTTTTGTAAATGCCCTCATTTCGTGGGTATTTATGTAATCACCCCTACTATAAATAGAGTTATAGTCTCCAACTCATATGTATTTTTTCTTTTTTTGTGTCATCTCATCAACACAAGAATTAATAGAGAAAGTATATTGAAGATGAAGATCAAGATAAAGAAATTACAATCAAAAATTACAATCAAAAATAAAAAAGAATAATTGGAGCTATTCAATTGAAGAACAAAACCATCAAGATTATAGAGCAAGAAGCTAGAATCAAGATCAACAACTCAAGAGCCAATAACCAAGATTCAGGATCCAGAATCAAAATCCGATATTAAAAATCATTCCTAAAGAATTAAGGTATGTTCCGCTTTATTAATTTTTTTGATAATTTGACATGGAGGATTTTGGCAATAAAATAATTAGGTTTTCTAGTTTTATAAAGTTTAAAGTTTCATAAAGTTTCAATAAGTGGTATCAGAGTCAACTCCGTGTTAAACCATTGAGATTTAAGAAAGAACTTTATGGATGAAATTCGTACTCTGGATTCTTTTTTTTTTTTTGAAGAGAATTTCAATCCTAAATTTTGAATTTTAGTTTTTTTTTTTTTTTAATTAAAGTTTACAATATGGAAAACGTAAATGCAGCATGATAGATTCCATTGATAACATGATTGTTTTCCAATTAGGTTGATAGTTAGAGTGAAAGGAAAAAAAAATATAAATATTGATTGGATTTATGTTACTGTGATACCGTGTTTAGCTACAGGCTACAGCCATGGCTTTGTTGAGTACTTAAGGATTCACGAGTAATTTGATTTTGATGGGATGAAAATCAGAATTGTTGCCGAGGTCATTGGGCAGCAGTAACCTTGTGCTGTAGCGCCAACTTCCGGGCGTTGCGATGCCTACTTGCTGAAATTTTAATTTTATTATTATTTTTTTTAAATTAAAAAATTTAAAATATAGAGGAGGCAATCAAATTTCAAATCCTAGAACTAAAATTTATTTCGAATTACTAATTTTCTAAAATAGATTAATTGAAACAACAAATTATCAAAGTAACATCTCTTACCTAAATTAATTTATTTGGAATGTTAGGAATGATGTGTGTATGTAATTCATGTGGGTATTGATCGGCCTAAATGAAGGTTAATATATGGCCAAATTATTTACATACCAATGGTGATAAATATGTGATAAATGTAAAGTTTTCCATTATGTGAACATTGAGTCGATTCAAAGATAGATTTGATGTTTGACTGAATTTATTGTCAATATTTGATTTCTACACCAAGAATTCCACCTACATGTTGGTATTTCTGTCCAAAGACTAAATATCAATGTTGTGATTGGTCTGTTGTGATGGAGTTCACCATTATTTGAAATTATTTATCGTCCAATACGAATTCCTGTGTGAACATGTTAATTATGTTTAAGTTTTCTATTCACTTAATCCATCAACTTCTGCAATATTCGTCAACGTTAATTTAATTCCTATGCTAGAACGAAAGTTTAAAGGTTGGAAAGAGAACGTTTATATTATTCTTTGCGACATGAATGTAGACCTTGCGTCAAGGACTGAACAATTCACTACTCTTACGGATAAGAGTTCACTAATTAAAAATGATACTCGGATAAGTGGGATCGTTTAAACCGTATGAGGCTTATGATCATGAAGCGTTGAATTCCAATAACATTTAAGGGCACTAATGTAATTAATGTCAATGAATTTATTAAAGAAATTGAAAACCGCCTTGCCAAAGGTAATAAGACTGAAACTAGCATGCCTTTTAACAAACTTAGTGTTACTAAAGTATAAGGGTTAAGAAAACATAAAGTAGTACATTATGGAGATGTCTTATCTTACTTCAAAATTAAAAACATTAAAGTTTGAGATGTCTGATGACTTGCTCGTACATTTAGTTTTGATTTCTATGCTTGCACAATTCAACTAATTTAAGGTCAGTTACAACTATCAATTCAAGGAGAAGTGGACTCTTAATGAGCTTATTTCATATTGTGTGTAAGAAAAAAAGGATAAATCAAGATAAAATTGATATTACTCACTTGGTTAGTACATGATCGTTTGATTTTCCGCAAGTGTACGGGATCGTGAACAAGTAATAATGTAGTGTCTAGAGTATCGAACCCACGACGACTATGTATTCAATCGAGTTAAAATTAATTTCAAATTTAGTCAAATAGCAAACAATTTTTTATGATTTTTTTTATACTAATCTCTAAATTATGAATTAAAGTAATGAAAATATGTAAACATGTTTTTCAAATATGTGAGATGCATTGCTAAGATGTCGAGTCTCACTTATTATTCCATTTTTAATGTAATAATTAAAGTGATAAATTGAAATCATTTATGTTGGTTAATGTTCCTAATTTAATTGAAAGCCTCCCTCGATAGCGACCAAATCTATTTCCCTCATGTGACACTTCTATCTCTTGATGAAAGATACAAATATGATAAATGTATTAACAAGCACTAGAAACCCTATTGAAACCATATAAAGCATAGAGTTATATCTCTATCCTCTATCGAATCTTACAATATCTATTATGATGTGCTTAAACCCTATTGTTTCTCTCAATAACAATAAAATCCATTAACAATTCAATTGATAATCAAACAATTGAAAAGAACAATAAAAATGATAATAAACATTCACAAATCAAATCAAATTAACGTTAAAATAATTAATTAAAAACTAAAAATATCATTATAAGGAATCATCTCATCCTAACAATGTATAAAATTAGCATAACATATTGAAATTATAAGAAATCATATTTAAGTGAAAAGATATAACCCGAATTTTTGATAAATTGAGAAGATGAAGATGAATCTTGAAATCTTGAATCTCTCCAATGGTTTTTGATGAATCTCCACTTGCGCCTTCTCTTCTTTGTCCAAAAATAATGTTTGAATCTTTACTTGATTGAATTCTTGCGACTTCCCTTCAATTCTCTTACAAAAATGGATCTTCCTCATTTGACAATAATAATTGATGAATATTAGAGTATTATATGAATATCGGATGCTCCCCATATGTATTCTGCTATTATGTATTTGTATGAGTCGAGAATTAGTTGAAAATCACGTCCAAATTGACTTCCAAAAAGTATTCTGCTATTATGTATTTGTAGAAGTCAAAAATTGGTTGAAAATCACGTTCAAATTGACTTCCAAAAGAGTTCTAATCGAATAAGGAAAGTTCCGTTCGTGCTGGGATTTTTTATGTCTGTACAGCAGTCAATATTTTGATCATACATTTTAATTTCGATATCCAATTAAGGAGATTTGAATTGCCTTAGAAATATAACTCAAAGGGATACAACTTTGATAGAAATAGAATGTTCCCAATTCTGGTGTTTACTATACCAAAAATGGGTCTCAATTTTCGACTAAAAATCTGGAATATAAGTTGTGCGATTGGAAATTGATTTTGATCGTATTCCATTCCTTTTTGAGTTTTAATTACATCCAATTGTTTTCTAGCAATCTTCAAAGTATCTTCTTGTACCTGAATCAACTATTGAATTTTCAATTTGGTCCTCAAACTTTGAATTATTTTTTACCATTTTTCGCTTCTTTTTTCGATTACTCGTTCAACCATTGAGTTTTACCTATATAATATAAAATACAACAATTTATGATATAATTTGTCAAAAAACTATCAAATATCGCTATTTTAGTCCCCCAAATAAGTGTATTAAATACACTTATTAAAAGAGAATGAAAAATCTTGTGTCAAAAAGAATTCTCGATCCCTTTAATTTTCAGACTTAAGTGTTTATGTTAATTACATTAAGGAAAAACAAATAAATATAAGGAGATTAGGAGCCAATAGAACTTCAGACGTCTTAGAACTAGTTCATACGGATATCTTAGGCTATTTCATTCGACTTTTTGGAATGGTCAACAGTAATTTATTATGTTTATAGGCGAATTTTTCTCACTATTACTACCTATATACCATCTATGAAAAATCTCAAACATTAAACATGTTCAAGACATACAAGACTAATGTTGAAAATCAGCTAAATAAAAGAATTTAACAAGTCAGATCTTACCATAATAGTGAATACTATGATGGATCAGGAGACTTACATCTAGGGCCTTTTACTAAATTCATAGAGGAGTGTTGAATCATCTCATAGTACATCAGAATCTCTCTAGATAGAAGCACCAAAGATTGAAAATTAAATTCTCAACAAAGTTTCAAGTAAGTTTCAAGTAAAACAATTGTTAAATGGTTGCAAATATTTTTAAAAGATCTCATTATTAGGTTAATTTTTGAAACTGGAAATGTCCAATTCCTTGATGATGTATAGTTTGGGGAGGGAGTTAATGTTATAAGGTTATGGATTTTGTTTTGAAGGAAGAATATGTATTTTGTTGCAATTGACAATGTTCAGAACCAATGACAGATTCTTGTTCTTGATCTTGTTTAAGAAGCAATTTCAGATCAAGACAATATTACAAAATCTCATATACACAATCAAGAGATTGTTTCACAAAATAAACTCAATAATCTCAGGAATAAATGTCATTAAGGAAATTCACTATAAAAAGGAGAAAGACAATTTCGAATGACTTTATAGTCTTTCTCTAAGAAAATAAGGATGACATGAATTGATGGAAGAAAAAATGATCAATCAACTTTTATCAAGTCATGCAAATGAATAATTATAAAGAGTTGATTGATATCGTACATAAAGAGATAAAGTTTATAAGTAACAATGACGTTTGGGAACTTATCATATTGCCTGAAAGTGTAAAATCCATTGGTTGTAATTGGATATTTAAAACCAAGAGGGATCCGAAAGGTGATGTGGACAGATATGAGCTTCGTCTTGTTGCAAATGACTTTATTTAAAAGGAAAATATTGACATTAAAGAGACTTTTCATCTGATTTATGAAAAATTCTTTTAGGACAATTATGACATTTGTGATACATTTTGATCTTAAGTTACATCAGATGGTTTACAAATTAAAGAAATACATCTATGAGCTTAGGCTGGTTTCCCGTAATGGTATCACATTTCATCTAATAATTATATCATTTGGTTTTGAGATGATTTCAGTTAATGATTGTATATATCACTAGTTTAGTGGAGTAATCATATTTTTTGGTATAATATGTCGATAACATATTACTTGTCTGCAATAATATAAGCTTATTGTACGATACCAAGAGATTTCTGTTGTGAAATTTTGAAACGAAAAAACATTGGTGACATCTCTTTTGTATTAAGAATATAGACACAGGGATTGTTCTTGGTGTATTTTGTTATTATCACAAAAGAGTTATGTAGATAAAATTCTTAAGAGATTTGGGGTGCAGAGATGAAAATCAAGTGATACCCCTACAACTAAAGGGGACAACTTTAGTTTCAATCAATGCCCTAAGGATGAATTTAAAAAAAAAAATGAAATACAAGAAATTCCCCATTATTCAACATATGAGAATTTAATGTATGTTTAAGTTTGCACAAATTTAGATATAGCATTCATTGTTGGAATGCTATATTATATTTAATTAACTCTAGGGTGAAAATTTGGAAATGAGCCATTATGTCATTCAGTATCTATAGAGAACTAAGGATTACATGATCACATTCAGGAAAATCAGACCAATTGGAGATCATTGGATATTCTGATTCTGATAATGGAATATGACTGCATAATATTGTCACTAGACTGCATATTTTGGATGAATTTGAAAGACNATCATGGAATATGATTGCAAAATATTGTCACTAAACTACATATTTTGGATTGATTTGAAAGACCACTTTAGTTATTATGATAATTGCAGTCTTGTATTCCAAAAGGAGCCCAATGATGTTAAATTTTATAGACATTAAATTCATATATGTCAAGGAAAGAATTCAAAGTGGTTAGGTTCCAATAAAGCATATTAGAACAAACTCCATAATCATAGATCCATTTACTAAATGACCACCACCCAAGGTCTTTCATGAGCATAAAACTCACATGGGTGTTGCATCTTTTGATGATATGCCAGTTTAATGAGAGTTTGTATTCAGATGTTATCTGTTTTAGACACATTTTTATCCATGGATATTCGATTTATTTAAAAAATAAAGTATTCAATTTAGTTCCACACTAATTAAAGGTTATGGTTGATCTCATTAAAGAATAAGGTAGGACCAGTTGGAAATAGACACGTTTGGATCATATTGCATGTAATTTTCATGATACACATCCACATTTGATCTATATCATTTGATTATGTTGATATACGTGACTATTGATGGGTTTAGTTTTGATACTTGTAATGAAAATCGCTTTGATCCTATACTGATATAATCAATGGGTAAGATTGTTCGGAGATGCTTTTGGTTATGATAACAAAATTTTTGATGTCATAAAGTTGTACACATTTATAAGGTAACATATGTGGCCCAAGTGGGTGATTGTTAGGTTTATCAATTTGTTATATAGGCCTACATATGTAATTAATTGTGTATAAGGCTATCTTAAAATTGAACACAATTAAAGTCATCTAATAAATAATTAAATTATTGGGCTTAAGGTATCTAAATAAAGCGTGGGTTAAATTATATGTATAGAGACTGAATCCATTAGAATTGTATTTGACGATTGGCCAAATACATATGAAAACTATAAATAGGGTTTTGATTCTCAATTCATATGCAATTTCTCATTTTTTTGTGTCATCCCATCAACACAAGAATTAATACAGAAAACATATTGAAGAGGAAAATCAAGAAACCCACAATCAAAAATAAAAAATTACAATCAAGAATCAAGAAAAATAATTGGAGCATTTAAATTGAAGAACAAAATAATCAAAATTATGGAGCAAAAAGCCAGAATCAAGATCAAAAACTCAAGAGCTAATAATCAAGATTCAAAATCCAATATTAAAGAATCATTTTCAAAGAATTAAGGTATGTTCTGTATCATTAATTTTCTTGATAATTTGATAACGAGGATCTTGACAATAAAGTAATTAGGTTTTCTAGTTTTATAAAGCTTAAAATTTCACAAAGTTTTAACATGTGAACCTTAAATGTTTTATGGATGCTGACTTTAGCGGAGATAGAGATAATAGAAAATCGACATCTTCTTATGTGTTTACTTTGTGTAACTATTGTGTGAGTTGAAAGTCTTGATTCTAATATATTGTCGCTCTATTCGCTATTGAGTCTGAGTATATGATGCCACTGAACTTATTAAAGGAGCTTTGTGGTTTAGGGGTTTACTTAATGAATTGAGTGTCCTAAGTGATAATGTAAGTTGTAAAAAGAGGCGATCATTCATGGCATTGCTTTATATAGCGTGCACATATACACAGTCAAAATTATTTTAGACATGTATTACATACTATAAAAAGTAAACTATATTGTAGCTATTTATTATTTGTATATTTTAACAAATCGTGGGAAAAGTTATAAATTTAGACCATATAGTAAAATCTAACAATTGGGTAATATATAAAGATATACTTTTACTAATGTTGGGATCTTTAATTGTATTCATAAGTGATTTAATGCATGTAATTGACTCTATATAATGAGTTGGCTCAACTATATAAGATTACTTTGAACTCAAAAGATGTAAATTGATTTAATTAGTGAATTTGACCAAGTATAATTTAGGAATTAAACTTGAGATTCGAGATTAAAGGTGGAAACTATAGTAAAAACGTGAGTCACAATTTTTAATATTTTAATAAAAGTTATCCATAATGTGAAGAAATATTTTCATTTACTTACTTTTACTTTTCTTAGTTAAATTTTAGTGTCTGTCTAGGAGCCATTTTTAGGTAATTTTAATCCAAAATGTAGTCATTATATAGTACATGGATTCAGAAAGCCACAATAATTGACTGTGGGGGCTGTAGAAAGATATTGCCAAAAAATGCTTTTTTTAATGTTAAAAAAAAAAAGATTGAACCACAACTTTGAGGGTCCTTCACCGTCCCCCGCCCCTAGAGCATTGTGGAAGAGGTAAATTGTGGGATGTGCCTCAACAGACCAGGGTACAAGAGCTGTCATACTGATGTCCATAAAGAGTCTAATTCCATACATTGTAAGAGGCAGAAATCAAATCCTCACACTACGGCTGCCAGCTCAGCAGAGACTACCTCACTTCTGTCATTTGCACCATTAAGTTATGCCCTGAGGTGCTCCTTTTTTAATATAGTGTAGAGTGGGGGTGTGTTTTTATTGAAGTGTATTGAAGTAATATCGTAAATATAGATCGGAGAAATGCAGTCAATTAATGTCAGGTTGTGTCATGAAATTTGCTGTATAAATGCTACATTTAAATCAAAACTTTGCTTGCAACTTTGTTTTCTTCGAATATAGGTTATGTTTCCTTAAATAGATGTTCGGATAAAGTTGTCTTTGTGGGATGATAATTCAAACTTTTTTAGTCCACTTTACTAATTATTTAATTGACATTGTACGCATGCAATTATACACCATCAAGTTTTTGGTACCGCCGTCGAGTATTAGTTTTTATTTAATATTGATTGAGATTATTTCTAAATTTTATTTGATTTGTCTTTTATATTATTCTTTTATAGGATGAAAATGTGTTCGTGTATACTCCGTTTAAAAATGCGAAGATCTTGAAACATTCAACCTTGAGATTGAACATAGATGCAGACGTAGACGCAGACGCAAAGAAGACAACCGAAGACACCAAAATCTGCAACGAATCACTATGGCAACAAACAAGCCAGATTGGCCTTTGCACAAAACATTGCCAGAACAACTGCTATAGAAGCTGCTCAACAGATTCAGCATCATGACATGGTGAAAATTAATAAAGGATATTTAGCGATTGAACAATTTTTTACCCATCAGCAACTCTTAAGAGCACAAGTATCGTATATCCTGATTTTGGGTGAAATGATTTTCAATTGAGGGAGGATTTGATCAATCTATTTAGCAACGATCTTTAATTTCATAAGAAGGCACATGAAAACCCAAATACCTATATTTCTAGATTCATATGAATGTGTCAAAATTTTCAATTCATGGGGTAAAAGATGATGCAATCAAACTCGGATTATTCACATACACTATTGGAAGTAGGGTATGACCCGAATTCCTTTATTAAAGTGTTTGAAGTATTGAAAAATTCTAATTGAAGTGCACGTCAAGAAGAATTCAACTTTGAAATGCTATTGGAGTTCTATATCAAGTTAACGTTCTATTTTGGATACCCATTGAGAGTTGAAAATTAGTGTTGGACTTGAAGAATAGTTCGAAATGGGGAAAACACATTTTGGAATCAATTGGAAATTTTTTGTTGAAATCGGGCGCTGCGCCCAGGGTGTAGCGCCTAGACGCTACCCCTTTTTTTTCATTTTTTTTGGTTTTTTCTTTCTTATTTCGTTTTGGACTCAGGTTTTTTGGCATTCTACTTCATCAACAACTCTACCAAGAGGGTTTCGACGTTCCCTACATGTTCCCTATAAATACTAGTCGCTTCTATACAATTTTATAATGTGAGATATATGATTACTAGAATTATAGGATTCATTATAATTTTCTCTCTTCTCCATTATTTTTGAGTCAATAAAATCTCTTAATTTTTCTGTCATATTTTTTTGTCTTCTTTTATTATTTTGTTCTTGATCTAATACTTCATCATTTGCAATATAATTTCAACAATTCATTCCGATGTTTGGGTTTTAACAAGTGGTATTAAGTAATACATAATTCATGTATTTCCAATACATATTAATATTTTTTCTAACAAGAGATATTTTATTTGTTTCACAACATACACATTGAGAGATGACTTATTGAAATGGTTGGATTCGGACCCACATGCAAGTATGACTACCTCATATGATTTGGTAAAAAGGTTCTATAAGAAATATATCACACCAGCTAAAGTGATTAAGATAAAACTAAAAATTTCTACTTTCCAACAACTAGATGGAGATAGCTAACAAGAGGCATGTGAGATTTAAGGAGTTACTAAGAAAGTGTTCAAATCAAGCGATAAACAAGGATCAATATAAGAAATATTTTTACTCTGGACTCTAACATCGTTTTATCATATAAGTATAAAGTTTAGGGTTCAATATCATAGAACATGAAAATCATGCACAAAGAAATAGAAACTCACATAAAATAACTATTGTAAGTTCATTTATTAGGCACTATCAGTTATGCAATTCGACTAAATGATCCAATTTGACATAAAATTAAATATAGTGACTTGATTGGTACAAATTGAAGTATAATATCTGAATTAAATCTCGAGTGAAAGTACAATGATATAATGAAATTGACCCCACGCTTGCGCAAATAATTTTGGTACAAAAATAATCTTCCCCGAGAAAATGGTACATAATTTGTTGAATGTTGAGAAAATGGTACATAATTTGTTGAATGTTGAGTGAGGACCTCTCATTTTTCCATTAAATTGATTAGAAGCATAAAAATCTTATAACACTCTTAATCACTCATTATAAAAAAATAACATGGTACATAAAATACTAGACATTATCAGAGACACCAACTCACTTTTCTGATAATATCATAGATATTTACTCACATTTAAAAAATATTATTAACCTCTCATATTCTAGATTTGAGTATAACATATACCTAATGGCCACTTTTTGATCTATATATAGAGGTGACAATTGAGCCGAGCGGCCAAAAACGAGCCCGAGCAGACTTGGGCTCGTCAAATGGACGAGCCCGAGCAAGAGCCGAGCAGGGCGGCTCGGTAGCGAGCCTGATCGGCTCGTCTGATGGGCGAGCTACTTGGTGAGCAGGCTCGTGGGCTCGTCCTTTATACGAACCACGAGCCGGCTCAGCTCGTGGCTCGTATAAAAAAAATTAACAAAAAAGTTCAGCGATCGTTCTGGTTTATTCAGTGACCGTTCTGGTCAATAGTGGCCTAACGGTCACAGTGACCTCGGTCCATTTATTTTATTATTTTTTTTCATTTCATTTTCCTCTATAAATACTCATCAATAGTGGCCAAACGGTCACTGAAAAAGTCATTTTATTTTATTTTATTTTTTCCTATAAATATTCATTCATTACAACATATTTTTCCCAACAAACTCACTATCAAATATCAATATCTCATTCTCTACTCCATTCTCAACAATTTATTTACAAATTATTATCATCATTCTATATACTCTTCCTTTCACATTTTATTTTTACATTATCGAGTTGTAATCTTAATTTTACAATTTATTTTCTATACTACTACATAATCTTCATTCATTTCTCAATTCAACATTCAATTTCAATTATTCACAAATGGATTCACGCTCATTTGTTGAAAACTTGTTCAATATCGGGAATGAATTCGCCGGTCTAAATGAATTACCTA